>PVLD010007851.1:0-88210 GCA_004027595.1 Dinomys branickii | reverse complement strand
CCATGGCAGTTTGTATACACCCCTGTATGTTATAGTATAGTCTGAGGCAGCTATATCTCTTCCCAAGGTGAGAGTCCAAGGATATAGATAAACCCAGGAGTACAGTTATTATCACAGGGAAGATAACTGATTGAGTGGTAGAGCAAGGGAGATGAGGGAGGAGAAAAAACGAACTGATCAAAAGGGCCATCATCTGTGTGACCTGAGTAACAAAGATGAAGGTAACATTATGTAGGACAGCATCCAGAGCTAATTCCCTTCTATGTTCTCTATAACTCTGTATTTCCTCAGTCGTTTTTGTATTAGCAGAAATGAAGATCACTTTATATTATACAGCATCCAGTGCAAATTCCCTACTATCTTATCTCTAATTTGGTATTTCCTTTAATGTTTTTGTGTTAACTAATGTGAAAATAACTATGTAATACAACATCCAGTTCTAATTCCCTACTATATTCTGTATAACTTTGTATTTTCTGTATTGTTTACGGCTTTTCTCATTCATATGTCTCCATTCTTTTGTCTTTAAAATAAAATTAAAAAAAAAAATCGCCATTGCCGTGTCCAGCGCAGCTCTAGAAATTCCCAGGTGGAGGACGGTGCAGGGATAAAGAAAGGAAGACAAGAGGCAGAATGCAGAAAGCTGAGGTCAGGTGGAGCCTCCTCTCCTGGTGGGAGAAAAAGGACCCCCCCAAGACTGCAGCGCATTCATTTATACACTTGGGAGGTTGATGTTACTTGAAACTCCTCTGCCTAACAACTTGTTTGTCTGGCTCACCTCAGGCGCCTCAAGTTCTCAGAGCGGGAACAGTTTGTTCATGTGGCTTGCCTGGGGCGCTCCATGTTCTCCGGGCTGCCTTTGGTTTAGCCTCCCACAGTGTGATTGACCTCCATCTTTTTTTTTTCTTTTCTTTTCTTTTTTTTTTAATTTTATTTTAAAGACAAAAGAATGGAGACATATGAACCAGAAAAGCCATAAACAATACAGAAAATACAAAGTTATACAGAATATAGTAGGAAATTAGCACTGGATGTTGTATTACATAGTTATCTTCACATTAGTTAACACAAAAACATTAAAGGAAATACCAAATTATAGAGAAGACAGTAGGGAATTTGCACTGGATGCTGTATAATATAAGGTTATCTTGACTTCTGTTAATACAAAAACGATTGAGGAAATACAGAATTAGAGAGAGCATAGAAGGGAATTAGCTCTGGATGCTGTCCTACATAATGTTACCTTCACCTTTGCTACTCAGTTACACAGATGATGGCCCTTTTGATCATTCAATTTTTCTCCTCCCTCATCTCCATTGCCCTACCACTCAATCAGTCATCTTCCCTGTGATAATAACTGTACTCCTGGGTTTATCTATATTCTTGGACTCTCGCCTTGGGAAGAGATATAGCTGCCTCAGACTATACTATAACATACATGGATGTGTACAAACTGTCATAGTTGGAGGTGGGAAAGCACATATGCTCACAGTGGACTGCCCGGCTCCACCCTGTCGTTGTGCTATGGGTGGGGGCGGGTGCAGTCCATGAGGTGCCCTGAGCAGGGCCCTCAGCGGAGCAGCCACTGGGCCCACTGCAGAGCAGCAGAGGAGCAGCCGCGGGGCCTGCAGTGGAGAAGCCGCAGGGCCCACTGCAGAGCAGCCACGGGGCTCACTGCAGCGCAGCCGCGGGGCCCAGAGCGGAGCAGCCGCAGGGCCCACTGCAGACCAGCCAAGGGGCCCACTGTGGAGCAGCTGCGGGGCCCACAGCAGCGCAGCCATGGGGTCTGCAGTGGAGCAGCCACAGGGCCCACTGCAGTGCAGCCGCGGGGCCCAGAGTGGAGCAGCCGCAGGGCCCACTGCGGATCATCCGCAGGACCCACAGCGGAGCAGCCATGGGGCCCACTGTGGATCATCCGCGGGGCCCACTGCGGCGCTGACCTCCATCTTTAGCTGCTCCTCACACACCATATGTTTTAATCACACCTTGTCTATTAAGCCTGTGACCAAACCCTGTAGGAAAGGACCTAAATAGTTTTGTACACTGTGCCCATGAGTGGGTAGATTCCCAGTGGCTTGGGGCAGCTTTGAAGAACATATGAACCTTTCCCCCAGGCAGCCTGACTCTCTGACCCATGGGATGGAGGGGTGAAGCCCCTTTAAACTGATGGGGCTTGAAGGCTCAAGGCCTCCCACTGACCTTGTACTTGGCCTCCCTGGTGCCTCTGGTGCTGCCAGGGAGACTCCTGAGCCCTGTGGCCACTTTCCCCTTTCTGCTTGACTTGGCTTCTTGAATTTTCAGCGCCAAAAAGCAGGAGGGCAAGCTCATGGTGGCCCAGGGCCTTGTGAAGTGACGTAGAGCTGGCTGTTGCCCTTAGTAACAAGAATAGCCTGGAAAGCAATAGGATGGAGCTCAGGTCCCAGGTGATCAAGGTAGGGAAGGGGAGCCGCTGTGGGTCATCCCAAAGTGGGTGTGAACACACCCACAGCCCATTGTCCTGTGTCTCCCAGACCAAATGCGACTGGAGAAGGAGACACTGATGCGTGTGGACCTACAGAACCACTGCCAGAGCCTGCAGAAGGAGCTGGACTTCCAGAAGAGCGTGTTTGAGGACGTGCTTGTGTGTGTGGCTCAGCTGCTGGCTGCCAATGCCTGACAGTATCCTGGGCTGCTATGGTCAATAGCTGGAAACAACTCGGATCTCCTCCCACAGTCCTTGAGACCCCAGGTCCAGGGCAGGGCCATACTCCCTACAAGTTCCAGGAAGGGCCTTTCCAAGATCTCCCAGGGTCTGGGGCTCCAGACGACTCTGGGCTTGTGGTTTGAGTGTCTGCCTCTGTCTTCACATGGCCTCTTTCTCTCTGTGTCCCTCTTCCATGTATCTCTTTAGGGACTTTTGTCATCAGATTTAGGGTCCACATGAATAATCCAGAACCTCATCTCAGAACCCTCACATCAGTCATACCTGTGAAAGACCCTAATAAGTTTCACTCATGGGTTATAGGGATCAGGATGTGGAAAGTTTTAGGGGCCCCAAAGGGAAGGGAGAGGCCCACCTGCTCCCCTCTGCATTCTGGATGCCCCTCTATCCTACCTTGGCTACATTCTCCCTCCCCACAGCCTCCAATCTCTGGGCCTCCGGCCACATGGGACAATTGGGGATGGCTCAAATCTAGCACCAGGTCCCTGTGCCTTCCGGGACTGGGCTGTGGGAGGGACCTAGACTCATGGGATCCTCTGGTTGGACCACGCCCATCAAAGTCCATCATGGGGCCACTTCAGGCGGTCAGTGCACAGGACGGCTCCCAGCTGGAAGGGTGCCTGTGAAGGTGTGGAGCTGCGCCTGGCTTCCAAGAGGTGTAGGGAGAGAGTGAGCTGCCAAGGGGGCCCAGGAGGCCACCAGGGCAGCAGCCAGGAGACCTGTGAGGGAATCCATGAGGAGACCCGTGAGGGAGCCCCGGAGGAGACCTGTGGGGGAAACTGGGCCCACGAGGGAAGCCAGGAACAGACCCACAAGGGAATCTGAACCTACGAAGGAAACTGTAGAGAGATCCACGGGTGAACCCAGACACTTCATGGAATGAGGGAACACACCCATGAGGGACAGAAAGTCATGAAAGAACCTGTGAGGAGACCCATGGGTGAACTCGGATCCGTGAAGGAACCCGTGGAGAGGCCCACAGTGGAACCTGATCCTATGGAGGAACCTGTGCAGAGTCCTATTAGAGAACACAGATCTGTCAAGGAAACTGTGAAGCGACCCATGAGAAAACTGAAACCCAGTAAAGAACTTGTAGAGAGACCCAGGAGGGAATCAAGAAAAATCAAGAGACCCATGAAAAGACCCATAAGGGATCCTGAACCCATGAAGGACCCACATGAAGAGGTTTATGAGGGGCACTGCACACAGCGGGGTTCCACTCAGGGGGCCCAGTGGGCTGAGGGTCAGCCAGGTGTCCATCCCTCCAGGGTCAGTCCTGGGGTACTGGAGGATACAGAGGCAGGCTCTTGACAGTGATGAGACTGACTACAAGTTCACACCCAAGTACATCTTGTGGGCTGGCCAGATGGTCACGGAAGGGGGCAGCGGGAAGGGACAGGTGGGTGGGAAAGGAGAGGAAGGCAGAGGGCGGGGTGCAGGGAGGCCTGGGATGCTGGACTCAGCTTCAGGCTTGGACGGTTTTGCACCACTGTCCAAGGATGAGCCCAAGTAAGGTAGAACCCAGGGCAATGGAGGGGGCCACGCATTTTCAGGTCCCCAGGTGCAGGCGGCAGGTGTCAACACTGCGGGGGAAGGCCAGAGCAGCTGGGGCACCTGGGAGAGCTTCCACGCCATCCTGGTCAGTGCCTGTGGGGAGGTGGGTGCCGGACCCGGGAGGGACTCAGGTCCTGTGTCTCTAGCACCTGCCTTGTGGGTGCCATGGTCCTTGGGTGAAGCTGGGGCCAGTGCAGCCCCCGCAGGCAGCCCTGGCCTGCTCCTGGGTGGCACCTGCAGGGTGGGAGGCTGCAGTGTGGCTGAGTGCAGGTGGCCCTCATCTGGCATAGGAACCGTCTGTGAGAGTGATGATGCAGAACTCAGCGGAGTGGGAGAATGGGTAGGAGGAGGTGGAAGAGGCTGCGTTTGTCAAGGAGGAACTTTTCCACCAACAGGTAGAGCCCCTGCCCCTGGGGAGGTGGGGGTTCAAAGAGCCAATCACAGCTCCCTATGCTCCTGTCAGCTAGCATGTCACCTTCAGGGGAGGTGCTGGGTGCTGACGCAGTGGCTTTGGGGAAGGTGGAGGCGAGGAATTCTGCTGTGTTAAATGCACACTATAAAATTCCTCCGACTTCGTAGCTTGGGTCTGGGTGAGGAAGGCATGGAAGGTTCTGTCTAGGAAGAGGGACCGTAGGGAGTCTGTGCTGTGCTGGGAGCTGAGGTCCCCCGCCCCCCATTGGCTTGACGGCTCGTCGTCTCCCTCGAGGGGCTGCCACCTGATACAACCACGAACCGCCCCCGCCATAACAGGGAGCCCTGGGGACTATTTTGCTGTCATGACTTTATTAGTCCTAGATACATTTCTAGATCATGTTTAGGCAGTGTGTGTTCGGGAGGGAGTCTCTGTGGTGTATTCCTGTCTGTGGTTCCCCTGGACTGTCTGTCCCTTTGTCACCACTTCTCTGCTGTCCAGACGCTCTGCCCCATACTCCACCCTATCCCCACATCTTACCCAGACAGTTCCTCACAGAAGGCCCAGGCAGGCTGAACTGTTCCAGAAGTGGGACTCCTGGAGCTCTTAGCCTGTCCTGGCATCAGGTCCAATCTCCACTGCCCTGACCTGTCAGGGTCCCTGAAGCCCTGTGCTGTGGAAGCTCTGTCCCACTTTCGCAACAGGAAGAATTTGGGGCCTGGTGTGTGTCTGTGCATGTAAGCACTCCCCAGGCCTAGGGAACCCACACACATCTTGCTATGTGTGTGTGGGTCCACGCCATGTCCTGGAGTCGGGCCTGTGGTTTGTTGAACTGCTGCAGGCAGCGGGACCCCAAATGCCAGAGGCAGTCCATCACGCCCCCCGCCAGCCCTTTACCCCCTACCCATGTGTGCCCTGGGTACTGCCAAGTGCCAGCTGGGAACCTGGGTGCCCTTGCTGGGGAGGGTGTGGGGGTAGACTGAGTAGCCAGCTGCTGACTGGAGTTTGATGGTCATTAGTAACCAAGCATTTGGACACTTGAGGGTGTTAGTTTGTACAAATGGACTGTGGCCTGTGGAACCATGTGCACTGTCCTCAGATGTGCTTAGCTTTAGTGCTTCTTATGGCACCCTTCATGGAGAGAGACCCAACCGCCATCAAGACAACGCTCAGGCCAGGCCTGCGTTCTGACCCGGTCCTGACCCTTTACCAGCTTTTAGCCCACCGTAACAAAGCTGTGGCTCCATTTACACCAATGATGTGAGTCAGAGGTACGTCCTGTACGGACAGAGCACCCGCACGGCCTGCGAGGGACAGGGGGCTCAGACAACGCTAGGCTGAGTGGCTCCTTTGGGAGGCTCTGCTGGGCTTTTTAAATTACAAACGAAACGTTGTTTTCCGCAGTGATTTGGGATATACATTTTGCGACTGGAAACTTTTGTACAATACTCCAAGAAACACTTTGATTTTAACTGACGCTTGCAACTTAATCTGGAAGCCTGGAAGCCTGGAAGCCGAGGACAAAGGAAACCGGTAAGCTGTCCCAACACCCGCCTATTCAGTCCCTCTCAAAACGAGCCAACGCGGGGAAATGCACGGGCGCCGTGTGCGCATGCGGGTCCAAGAGCCCAGAAGGTGGCTTTCTCTTTTCAGAGTAGCAACCAAGAGATTTAGTTGCGCATGCGCCAAGAGCCCCGCGCGGCCTTGTGGTGTTAAATTCTAGACTCTGTTTCCCATAGTGCCTGAAGAGATGTGGCCTGCTGTACCGCTGTGCTGTGATGCGCGCGGCCTTGTGGGAGTTGTATCCCGGACTACAATTCCCATGGTGCTCTGGGAGACTCAGTTTTTGATGGACGTGGGTTCCAGGCTAGTGGCCGAAGCTGGGTTGACTTAGCTGACCCATGGAGGGTGGCTTCAACTCGGATTCCGGGGGTGCTGGCGGCGGGAAACTGGACCCAAGGTTTATCGTGGAGCAGGTGAAAGTTCAGATTGCCGTGGCCAACGCGCAGGAGCTACTACAGGTACTGAGTACAAGGGAATGGGGCTGAGGCGGAGAGGCTAACCCCGGGGAGCGGGCATCGCGGTCGCGGTTTCGCGTGTGTCCACAGAGGATGACCGACAAGTGTTTCCGGAAGTGCATTGGGAAGCCAGGGGGATCCCTGGACAATTCGAACAGGTGAGATATCTCGAGATAGAGGTTTGGGGTTTTGAGATTGGTCTCGACGTGCATGGGGACGCGTCTGCTCGTGCGCATGCGCGGACTCCGCGCGACACGGCTTCTCTGTGTGCGCAGGTTCCCAGCGTGGCTTAGCGAAGCTTCTGCGCGGTGTGATGGCCCGTGCCATGGGGAGGTTTACGCAGTCGCAACCCAAACACTTGGCACGTGGCTACCTGTTTCCCTATACAACGATTCCACCTGAGCCGTACATTTCCTCCTTCCCTGCACTTAGAAATGCATTGCCATGTGTATGGACCGCTACATGGACGCCTGGAACACCGTGGCTCGCGCCTATAATTCATGACTGCAACGGAAACGAGCCAACATGTAACCGGGAAGCGATGTAGTATACGTGGAGCCCACCCACAGTCACCCCCACCGCTGTGTCCCTCTCTGTAAATGTGCTTTGTGAGGCAGGACTAGCCTGCCCGTGGCGTCCAAGGATGACACAGTTGTAAGGGGACAGTTGAGACTGTCCCTTGCCAACCAGTGCAACTTGGGTTTGGGGGAACCTGTGTCCTCTTGGCAGCTCAGTGGATCTCCTTTGGGCCTGGGAGTTGCTGGCCCCTCCCCTAGTGTGCCCAGGTCAGCCTCCTGCCCTGGGCTGAGAACCTTTGTTCTGACCTTGTTGGGATGGAGGTGGTGAGACCCTAGGGTAGCTGTGGCCTCCTGAGAGTGGACCAATAAACTGCTGAATCAGGGCCAAAGAAACCCCGTGCATTTTTCCCTGGTTGGGGGGGGGTCTGGAAAGAGGTGCCACTCATCTTTTGGCCTCTGCCCAGGTGGGGGCTCCCACCTTCTCTGAGGCACCCACTTTCCTCTGGGTGACTGTGCGCTGTTGGCTCACAGAGAACGTGTGGGCAGTGCAGAAGCGAGGTTTGAGCTTGCCATCCCAGCACTGTGGGAGGCTGAGGAAGGAGGATCTCAAGTTTGAGTCCAGCCTGGCAATTTACTGAGACTCTATCTCAAAAATAAAAAAGGGCTGGGGATGTAGTTCAGTGGGAAGGCCCTGGGTTCAGTCCCCAGTACCGATACGAGCGGGCTGGGGGAAGCTTGGGAATGGCGCTGACACCATTGCTTTACCAAAAGCTTAAGGGAATATCTACTCCTTTGGGAGCCTTGTTTCCCTGCTTCCCCCACTTCCAGGGACAGGACTGCTGTGACATGGAGGTGCTGAGCCAGGAAGCTGAGGGCAAGGGCTGTTTATTGGAACAAAAGAGGTACATCACACACCATTCCTGCAGCCTCCCATCACCTGCCTTACCCTGGACTCCCCTGGACGCATGGTGTGGCCAGTGGCCCCTGTCCCAGGCCTGGTCAGCCACACACAGGCCACTCCTGGATGTTCTAGCCGAGCCTGGGCAATTTAGCAACTTAGCAAGATCCTGTCTTGAAATACAAAAGGCTGGGGGTGTAGCCCAGTGTAAAGACACTGGGTTCAGTCTCCACTACCACCAAGAAAACAAGCTCCCAGCTTGTACTTGGAACAGATTTTCTTTTGTTTTTTTGAGACAGGCTCGTGCCATGCAGTTCAGGCTGGCCTTGAGCTTGCTTTGTAGCCCAGACTGGTCTTGAACTCAACGATCCTCCTGCCTTAGCCTCCCCAGTGCTGGGATTACAGGCGTGTGCCGCCACGCCCGGCTCCAGCCTGTACTTGGAGAGATCGAAAAGGCACGACCTATCCATGTCTCCCTTTGCCCTGACCACCTGCTCTGGCTCACCAGACCAGGCTCCCACCAGCAGGTGGTGTGTTGCACCCCTGGGCTGAGCAACAGGAACCCTGTGCTAGAGACCCCTTCCCTCCCTGCCACACACCTCTGGCACACCCAGCTCCATACAAAATGGGCAACGGGCTGAGAATTTATTTGGAAGGTGTTGAAGCCCAAACCCCCAGGACCTCAGAATGTGACCACTCCTGGCTCTGGTGTCATAAAAGCAGAAGTTCCAGTCTGGGTGTGGTGGCCCACACCTGTAATCCTAGCACTTTGGGAGGCAGAGGCAGGAGGATCAAGAGCTCTAGGCCAGCCCGCTGAGGACACGGAGAAGGCGCCATCTGAAACCAAGCAGAGAAGCCTCAGAAGGAACCAGCCCCGCTGCTCCTCAGTATTGGACTTGTGGCCTCGAGTTGCGAGGAATAGTTTTCTCAGCTGCCTTGGCTGTGGAATTTCTTCTGGTGGCCCCTATAGACCCACGCAGGACACAGCTGTCCTCCCATGTCCCCCCATTTCTCTCAGTACCTGGCAGCTGGGAGTGCATGGTAGTCTCTAGGGTGCCAGCTGTCCCCTAGTGGTGCCACTTACAGGAGACACGGTGATGTTAGGTGGGAAGGTTACTGGCTGGTAGCCTTGGGTGTGGAGGGTCTGCTGCTGGTGAACCCCAGAGCCTTGAGGTGCCAGGAGTGGCATGACCAGCATCCTGGTTAAGGGAGGCAACATGGGGAGGGTCCCCAGGGATGTGACATCCAGGACCCAGCCCTCCAAAGCCTATCAAGTAGAACTCGCCTGGGGTTTCCCCACAGGCTAGGGCTCCCCCCCCAAAGTAGCCCTACCGGTGGGGTGCCTCTCTTCAGGCACTGCCAGCAACCCACCAACACACACCACCACCGACCATCTGAACAGCAGAATGGCTCAGCCTGGCACTTGGAAGACCTGGCTTGGCCCTTATATGACCTGTTTCAGCCACTTCTCTGAGCCTCAGTCCTTGCTCATGTTGCGAAGAAGCAAAAAAGATACAAGAGCTGGCTAGGTGGTGCATACCTGTATCCTAGCATTCTGGGAGGCTGAGACAGGAAGATCTTAATTCGAGCCCAGCCTGCGGAACTTAGACTGTCTCAAAAAAGAAAGGCTTGAGATGTAACAGTGCAAAGGCCCTGGATTCAATCCCCAGTGGTGAAAAAAATTATTTATTCACCACTAAGCTTTTTCCTGTTTCCTGTCTTTCTTGTGTGGGCTGTGGATTTCAGGGCCTTGCACATACTAAGGAGGTGCATGCCCCTGAGCTGCACTCCCACCCCTAGGCTCCTAAGGATAAGACACTTGGAGGGGTGCCTTCTGGGTTTCGCTGGATGCTTCTGAAATCCAATCTGCACAGGAAGAGACTGGGGCCCTGTCCATACTCCGCCTGTGTCCCCAATGTCTCCTACCTGACAGGACTCCGTGCAGTTGGTGAGAGAAGCTGTAGAGCACACTGTGGATTTCCTGGTCCCTGGTACTCATAGACAGCCTCTGCAGAATGGCAGGCTAGGTGGCTGCTGGGAGAAGAGGGTGCCAAGTGCCACTCAGCAAGTGACCACCACAGCCAGCTCAGCACCGACCGCCCTAAGAGGAAGTGCTCTCCCTCCCCTGCGATGCACACATGGCCCTCACAAGAGGAAGGCAGATCCCAAACTCCCAGCTTGGAGCTCAGGGGTCTCTTCTCTGTCCCCATGAACTGGATGGAAGCAATTTTGGGGTGTCCAGGGGGGAGCTGACTCTGGCTGAGGATCTCTGAGGGATATCAAGCAGGGTTAGTGAGCTCTTTCCATAAATATTTTCAGTTTTATGAGTCAGTCAGTCTCCCTGGCCAGGAAAGCAGCTATGGACAGTCTGTCAATGAATGTTCATGGGCCTGTGCCAATAAAACTATTGAAACAGTCTGCTGGCACCATGAGAGGTGAATGGTTCACAGGCTGTGAGACAGATCAGCGCAGAGGGCCCTGTACAGTAGGTCTGGTTTGGGACCCAGGGAAGGCGGCCCATCCTCTCCCTCCTGGTGCCAGGCACTGGAGAATAAAGCTATCACCCTTTCAGTTGTGGCAGCCAGGCATTGTTGCCCTCCTGTGTGTTACCCCAGCCCAAGATCGTGTACTTGTGGCCCACGGACCCTCCAGATGGCCAACGTGAGCCAGATGGGCGGGATGTACTTGAAGGCCGGGGCCTGACCAGCTCTAACATGGCCGCATGGAAGCCCAGGAAGTTCAAGTTGTAGTGTGGATGGAGCACTGCCCGCCACCATCGGCTTCGTTCCTGCCCCAGGGAAGCCAGGCAGAGGTCCCCGGCCAGGGGCCCTTGGGCCGGGAGAGAGCCCTGAAGATGACGTCTGTCTTGAGGGACTTCGAGGAAGGACAAAATGAGCATGCACACGGCCTTGCGTGTAGATGGACTCCCTCCCCACCCATCCTGAAAACAGGCCACAGGCAGGCTGCTGTGTAGGGGAGGTGGCCCAGGAAAACAGCCAGCGGCTCTCACAAACCCTGTGCTTTGGCTGGCTGTGGTGGCACAGGTCTGTGATCCCAGCACTCGAAGGCTGAGGCAGGCAGATTGCAAGTTTGAGCCCAGCCCAGGGAACTTAGTGACTTAGTGAGGCCTTGTCTTAAAAAAATAAGAGACTTTTTGTTTATGACTTGTACTGAGTAACATTTTGGCCCTTCTTTTAAGATTATGGTACACAGTGTATTAACTTGTTATTTTCCAATTATTTTGTTATAAATTTTTTTTTCATAGAAAAAAGTGCTTTTAAAATATTTTCCTTATTAATTAATATTTACATGTATTCTATTAAAAGAAAAAATTTAGGGCTGGGGATATAGCTCAGTGGCATAAGCGCCTGCCTGGCAAGCACAAGGTCCTGAGTTCAATCCCCAGTACCGCAAAAAAAAAAAATAAAAAAAATAAAAAAAAATAAAAGAAAAAATTTAAAAAGGGCTGGGAATATACCTCAGTGTGCAGGCCCTGTGTTCACAGCAAAAGCAAAGAGCAATACTATGCTTTGAGTCTGCTCTGAGTCACTGCTCTGCAAACCCCCACTGGCTGTGTGGCCCTGGGCAGGGCACGTACCCTCTCTGTGCTTTAGCTCCTCACCGTCTCACCAGAGGTGGGGAGCAGGAGTATTCCTGGGAGTGTATGTGTAGGGTGTGGTCCCAGGTTTGTTGTTTTCCTAGTCTCTTTTCTGAAGGTCACACCCCGTCACAGGATGAAGGCCCAAGGTGTCTCTTGGTTTTTACAAGGTCTGGAGTTGGGGGCCGTGGGCTGGCCCTGTTGGATTCCTGTGGCCAGCCACTCCAGGAGGCCCTGGGCAGCTCTGGGCAGCCCTGTTTCCAGGAAAGCTGTGAAAGTTTCCTGTGAGGGAACCAGCAGGAGCCGGGGGAGATGCCGGGTGGCCCCGCTCCACCAAGGGACCTCAAGTCACCACATGCTTCCTGTCCAGGTCAAGTTTCCTGGCCCCTGAGGGAGGTGCTAGGGTATGGGATCTCTGGCACAGCAGAAGCCCTGAGAGAGAACCGGCGGAGTGCGGGGGGGAAGGAGATGCGTACCGGGTACCGTCCTCAGCTCCCTGTGCACTCGCTTAGTGTGAGCAAGGGGTGCTGGGGCCTGGCTGGCCTGCAGCGCTTGGCTACCTCGGCCCCTACAGAGGCAGGGTATGCACCAGGCGCTCAGTAAATGTTTGCAAATGAAGAGCAGAAAGAAGTTGGTTTTAACTGACTTGTAGCCACCACAGATTTTCTCCTTTGGGCCTGACAAACCCAAAGAGGATGCCAGTGGTCCAGTGGGCCTTGAAGGGCCGGGTGCGCCCTCCAGCCAGACCTGCCAGTGCCCCCAATCCCGGTCCTCCCATAGCCCAGGATTAGGGCAGGCACCGTGAGTTTATGTGATGCCCACAGATGGCCACCAGAGGTCGCCCTGGACCGCCAGCTGGGAACGAGCCTCCCCTGGGCTCTGAGTAGTAGAGAGCGCTCCCCTCGGAGAAAGCTGGATGGGCGGTGGGGTTGGATGCAGGGAGCCTGGGGCAGGAGGGCACACAGCTTCACAGCACAGAGCCGAGCAGGTCCCCCTGCACCCAGACCCTCATCTCCCAGGCTGGAGCAGGGCCTGCTGGCAGCAGGGGCAGGGCGGCATCAGCTTGTGCTGGGTGGTCCCAGATGGCTACTGCCACACCCTCCTCTACCCTCTCCTCCCTTTTTGGCTTTTTGAGAGAGGGTCTCACTATGGAGGGGCGCCTCCTTTAACTCCTCCCACGTCTACCTCTTACCTTGGCGGATGAGGCCCATGAACATGAGGGCCCCAGCAGCCTCTCCAGAGCCGCCTCTCACTGTGCCCGATGCCCTTGCTCTGGAGGCGCCAAAGGGCCTTGTGTTGGGAAAATGTCCCACTCTTCTCCTCATCATTTAAGTGCACAACCCTGGCTCTGCTCTGTGTCTGACTCCGTGTCCTTCTGCGGATCCAGGTCTATGTCCTTCCTCTGGCATCTGCCCCTCCTGGCCACTCTCATGTCCCTGTGATGCCAGTAGCAGATGGAGCTGAACCTGTTGGCTCCCATGGCTGCCCAACTGCAGGGACTCAAGGGTGGCAGTGATGTCACCCTGCCCAGCATCCCTGGCCCCAGTGGAACCTGGCACAAAGAATGGACGGGAAGTTCCAGTGCATGAGTGGGGGCCAGGGGCATTCATGCCCTAGCCGTGTACCGAGCACCCTGAGTACACAGCTGTGCTCAGCCCCACAGAGGCCGAGTGTGACCTACGCCCTGTGGCTCTGCAAGTGCTGTGGGCCTGGACAGTGCAAGGCAGGGAGGTTCTGCCCCCAGGGGGATGGGAGGCTCTGCAGGACGCACTGGGTGGTTCCTGGCAAGCCTCGTTCTGCACCTGGCTCACCCTTCACCCATGGGGCCCCTTCAGAGTCTGTGGCCCCCAGACCTCAAGGAACTCTGAGACCCCTTGCACAGGGCTCAGCACTCACTGGGTGTCATGAAGTAGGAGCTGAGTGGTGTAGGCCAGTGGGACAGCAGGACAGCAGTCAGTCCCCGAGCACAGGCCAGGCTGAGCACTGTCGCCACAGCCCAGCCAGTGAGCAGGTCCCACTGTACAGCTGCTGTCCCTGCCGGTGCTATTATGATGGCTTTCCAGGCTCAGAGAGCAAGGACTTCCCACTTTCCACTCAGGCCATGGGGCTGGTGAACGGCAGTGCTAGTATTGGAGGCCAGGTCTCCTTGCAAGAGCAGCTCCACCCCTGCTGTGCTGCCAGATAGCAATTCCTGGGTTTCACTTCTTCTTAGGAACCAGGTCAGAGGGCAGTGACAGAGGGAACCCCAGACAAAGCTGAGCCCTGTGCGACGGGCTGGAAACTGGGCAGAAGGTATCGGAAATCAAAGGACGAGGTTCAGGCATTTCTCATCCGTCCATTCATCCACCATCTATCCATCCACCGTCCACCATCCCTCCACCACCACAGCCACCCTCCTTTCATTCACTTACTTGCTGGCCACATTTCTGAGGCCTGTCACACCCTGGCAGGGCGCCGCGGACCCCAGGGAGGAAAGAGTCCCAGCCATGGAGGAAGTAACCCAAGTGCAGCAGGTGCAGACAGCATGACAGAAGACACAGCATGGTGAGGACGCAAAATGACCATCTGGGTTGGTGTCCAGGTGCGGCAGGGAAGGTGCCCAGAGGGGTGGGCATCATCTTGCTGTTTCCCCAGACTCCTGTACACTCAGCCCCGGCCAGCCCCACTCCTGCCCCGAGAAGCCCCTTCCACTGGGAGGGAATCTCCCTGGCCCGCAGGGTGGGGACGTTGTTTGGTCCTCATGCTCAGTATCTTTTCTGGCTCAGTGTGAAAGGACAGAGTCTGATCCTCACCATGAGGGTCCTCTGTCCCTGGACAGGGTGTGTGTGCAGTCACCCTGTTTCCCTGCCTTTGACTCTGTGGGCCCCAGGGACCTTCAGGGGCCCAGCCTTCTAGATCCCCAGCTTTACCAGAGTGGAGGTCAGAGTGGGGTGACACACACACACTGATCCCGATCCAAATCTTCCACCAGCCCTGTTAAGTTCAAAGCACTTGTGCAAGTCAGGCATGGAATGCATGCCTCTAATGCCAGCATTTGAGGCTGAGGCAGGAGGATCTGCATGAGTTTGTGGCCAGCCTGGCCTATATAGTGAGTTCAAGACCAGCCTGGACTACATAGCAAGACCTTGTCTCAAAAACACAACACAAAATAACTTGCCTGTTCATGACCATAGATGCCACAGCTGACCTTGGAGGCAGGGCAGGCACTGTGGATCCTATTTTACAGGTGGGGGGACCTTGACACCAGAGGAGCCAAGGTGCTGTCCCTGCTGGTAGCAGCCACTGGAGCTGGGGCTCTGGGATCCCAGGCCTAGGGTGGGTCCTGGTTCTGCCACTTAGGTCCTCAATTCACCTGTAAGAGGGACAGAAGCAGCAGCCCAGGACGGAGCAACCCCAGATCTAGCATACGGAATGCTAGTGCAGCACCTGGCACATTTGGGGTGCTGACAAGTTGGGGTATTAATAATAATTCTAATCATCTGCATCCCAGGCTCGTGCCCCCCCCATGCAATGCCTCTCTAAGGATTGAAGACAGCAGCTGGCAGTGGGAGGTGGTTGCTTTAAATATGAGATGAGGACAAAAGGAAACTAGAACAGGGCGGTGGCTATGGCTAAACTCACCCCCCACACCCCACCTGGGGGAGGGCGGGGCTGCTTCCGGCTCTCCTGCAGGATGGAGCTCTGCTGTGCGGCCTGCACTGAGTGGTCAGGGTGAGGGACACTGGTTTGGGCTGGAACTTTACCTGCCTGGATGCCCCTGCCTGCAGGGTCAGTTGCTGGAGAGACAGGAAGTAGGTTCAGCTCAATCCCTGTGCTCCATGCACCCTTCCAAGGCAATCTTAAATATTCCTTGGAAGATTCTCGCAGCCCCACTGCCAGCTCCAGAGGCCGGGCAGCGCGCCCACCTCGTGGCTTCCCATGAGTCCTCAGGGTCTCCCTACCCTGTCCTCATGATTCACCTGCTCACACTGGCAGCCAGGGTCCCCCACTCCTGTCCTCCATCCTGTGTGGCCCACGGCTCTGGGGTCTGCATGAGCCCTTGTGGGGGGACCAGCGTTTCATTCTCTGAGCTGCCAGGGCACCCTCTGCTCTTCAGGCAGGTTATGCTGGAGACCCTGGCTGGGCCCAGGGAGAGGGACCGAGGTGTTAGCCACTGCCCTCGACCTCTCACATGGCAGTGGAGAAGGGGAGGGGCGTGGTGGGCCTGAGGTTGCTGATTCCTTTAAGGACACACTGGAGCTGCTGGGGTGGGAACGGGGCTCAGGAGGTGGCCGAGCCAGAGATGGCTCATGGTGTCCACGGGTGTGGGGTCCTGCCCGGGAGCAGGACCAAGGTAAACAGAAACCCGAGGAGGCTGGCAGCGCAGAGAGAAGGGGTTGTGAGACCGGGGTTCAGGGCCTGACGCTGAGCCTGACCTCCTGTCTCCCTCAACCCTTCCCTCCCTCGAACCTGGATCTGCTGACTCCTGAGCACCTCTGGGTTCCTCGAGCACCACTCTGCGCCTGCTGCTCCTTCAAGCAGAGGGCACTATCCCTCCCTCTGCCCACCTTCACCGCGTCCTGGGCGATGCCACCTCCTCCCTGCAGCCTTCCCCAGCCTGCCAGTCAGCGGGAGCTCCTCCCTTCTCTGAACCCCGGACTCCCTGAACCTCACCGTCTCCCCAGCAGCAATGACTTTACTGTGTGCCGCATTCTGCTCCCACGTCCGTCCCCTCCCTACACTGTGAACCACGGGCCACAGCAGCGGCACTGGCCCATCAAGTAGCCCCCAGTGAGGGCCAGGCAACCACGCCAGTGAGGGCTTGGGGAACGAGGGAAGGTCAGCCACCGGGCCAGGCCAAAGGAGCACAAGGAAACAGACCTGCCATGGACCCTGGCCTCACCTGGCTCATGAGTGGCCATGCCCTCTGCAAGCAGGAGGGGTCAGTGGGGGTGAGAGCTGTGACTAAGGTGGGAGGGGGCTTGCTGCCAGAGGCCCTGCTATGCTGCATGTCTTTGAAGGCCGGGGCCTGCCCAGGCCCCATCCTGCTGAGTTCCACCCACCCTGGGGAGCTGGCTGCCAGCACCCCACACCTAGAGGTAGGAGAGGGGTGCCCAGTGGCCACAAAGCACAGGCTGGCAGGGTGCTAAGTAGCTTCACACTGTTCCCATGCCTCCTGGCACCCTTGAGAGGCAGGTGCTTTTTGTCTCCATTCTACAGACAAGGTAGCTGACGCAGCATGGTTCCAAGGAGCAGAGTGCGCTGAGACAGATCCCTGGACCTTGGGACCACACTCCTGGCCACCAGCCTGCCACCTGCTACAGGTGTCACCCACCGCACTTGCTGGCTCACACTTGCTGCAGATTAGAGAACAGACGCCAGCAGGCAGTTCATCAGTCGCAGCTATTCTGGGCCTGGCGCCGCCTCTGCACCTCCCGTGCCGCCCTCACCCCGAACTCCATCTGTGCGGTCGCCCCTCCCCCACAGCACCCCATGTGGCACAGTGTGGCGCAGGCGCGGCCGGAGCAGGCCTGGGCTCGGGGAGCTGCCCCTACCAAGACTCGGGCGAAGGTTTAGACCTTGCGCCGCTGGCTGTGGTTGGCCTTGGGGCAGTGAGGGTTGATTTTCATCGGTGAGGTGTCATCACTCCTGGACATGCTCCTCGGAGGCAGGCAGGTGGGCTGTGTCCCCCGGTTCTAGGTGGACCATCTGAGGTGCCCAGTGTGTCCTGGTCTGAGGCTGGGGTCAAGTCAAAGGGGCTTCATGTCCCAAAATATGCCGGCCCCATGCCCTTCTAGCCTGTGTGCTACTCCGCTGTCCCAGGACCTGAGCTGCTCTCTCCCTGGCAAAATCCTGAGCTCCGGTCACACATAGGCTCCCAGCCTCCACCAGCCAGGGCACCCACTCAGAGGCTGCACCTGGGGCCTCCTCCCAGAAGGCCCCATCTCCCTTTTCCCAAATTTCTTTTCACAGACCTTGGAAATGATCAGGCCCAAACCCTCCTCCACAGCAGGCCACACACGCGAGGGCGGGGCCTGTGGCTTTGCACCTTTCCGTGCCAGGCATCCACAGCCATTCCACAAACGTGCTGAGCCCAGTGAATCATGTGAGTGTGAACCCCGCTCTCCAGGGGTTTGGTGGGCACGGCCCCAGGGCAGTGGTGTATGGGCTTCCAGCAGCCTCATGGCCCTTTGGCCAGAAACACCCGCCCCTGCACCTCTCCACCCCATGTCTCAAGAGGCTGGAGATTGAAGTCAGTTTTTGGTCATTTTAATTGTAAAAACCAAGACATTTATATAAATAAGACCGCTGTGTAAAATAGGATTCACCCTTCTACTAAAACCCTTCTCCCCACACTCAAAAAGAATCTAGAAAACCCGGCCGAGGTGCGAAGTACAAATCAGCATGCGGTCCCTGATGCTAAGTCACTGGCAGGCCAGGCTCCCTGCTGGAGCGGCCCGCGGCAACAGCCCTCCCGGCCAGTGTCTCACTGGCGCTCAGTGACATCTCAAGCACGCGCCCCAGCGCCTGGCTCTCAACTGCGCATGCGCGCTTGGTCTCAGGCAGTCGAAGCTATTAAAAGTTTACGCTTCTGGGTGGACGGGAAGAGAGGAGAGGGCGGGGAAGGCTGCTCGGTCCTCCTGCCAAAACCTGGGCTGTGGGGCCATGGGTCCCGTGAGACATGGTGTTTGCTTGCTCAGCCCAGAATCAAGCTGGGGAAAGGGCTTTGCAGGTGGTCACTGTCTCCCCAGAGGACAAGGAAGTGGCTCCTTCTTGGGGCCACTTTTGTATGGCCACTAGCAGTAAGGTCAGTGCTACTTCTCAGCAGCGCTGGGGAAAGAAGGGCAGTAGGGCTCCAGGGGTGCTAAAGGACAACAGCCCCGGAGAAAGGAGGCCTGGCATGTCCTTCTGGGGAAAGTCCCCGCTCCCACCTCCTTTACCCTGTCACATGGCCTCGCTGCCCCTACAGAGAGCTGCCTCTGCCCTGTCCACCACTTGGGATTCAGAGGGAGATGGCTGGGAGCCTGAGGGCAGAGATGTCAACGGATTCACACACTGGGCATGGCTCAGGAGATGGGCACACAAGGACAATAGAAAAGACCCCAAACTCTCCTCGGAAAGGCCGGGACCTGCCTGGGGCTGCTCCCCATCCCAGAGGAGAGGCAGGAACAGGCCCTGAGGGGGATGGAGTGTCAGGAGCACTTCCAGACACACACGGCCAGGGTCCCCCCGAAGTACAGGTACAGGAGGTTCTTCACCTCGTGGGTGATCTCAAAGCCAAAGCCTTCGCCGATCACCACGTGCCACGAGGAGCCAAACTTCTTGTCCATCGTCTCCTTGATCATCTTGGCGGCGCTCTGCAAGGGAGAGGCCGCTGGTCAGAGGGCGTGAGGGCCATGAGTCCCTCTCTCCCCGGGAGGGCGAAGCCCAGCAAAGAGCTCTTGGCGAGAGCGGCCTGCAGGCCTGTTTCTGTGGCTCCTCTCAGAGGGTTTCCACGTGGGCCCCCTCCTCCCAGGAGAGGCAGGAAATGAGACATTACCTCCCCAGGCTGCTGTCCTCAGAGCACATTGGAAGGTGGGGTTGCCATCATCCCGGCAAGGCGCCAGGTGAAGGGCTTTACCCCCATGGATTTAATGGACTCCAGGGACAGTGGATTGCTTGTCCCAGGTGTGGTGACAGCCACTGCCTCCTGTGCTGGCTTCCTCCAAAGCTCACCCAGTGTGAAAAGGAGGCCTGGCGAGGGCAGAGGCTCAGGTACCCCATGTGCACCCACCATTGTGCCCACACCAAGCTCTCTGTCCACTTTGTCTCGGTAAATAAATCCTCGAGACTGGCCCAGCAAGGGAGTGTTGTCATCATGCCCGGGGCAGAGTGGAGGACCCTGGGCTTGAGATGAGAAACAGCTGAGGCAGCAGGCTGGAGTAGGGGCTGAGCTTGGGCTCTCACTGGCCAGGGCTGCGGGTCACTGCTGCATTTCTCACTGCGCCCAGACTGACGGGTGACACTGGGAGTGCAGGCCGACAGCCCTGTCTCCAGCCCTGCAAGCAGCGCCTGGCACGGCGCTCTCTGGGTGGATGGGCGGATAGATGTGCACATGAACGCCTGAGTGGATGGACCCTGGGAAGAAGCCCTAGTGGGTGGCCCACCTGGGGGCCGGGGACGGGGCAGTACAGAGACCTGCCAGTCTGCCTCCCTTATGTCACCGTCAGTCTCTGCTCTCCCTGCCTCCCCAGCCCATGATGTTCCCAGCACAGCTCTGGCCTGGCCCCAGCGGGGCACTGGCTACAGGGGCCTGGGGCCTCCGTCACCCCCAGGGTCTCCAGGCCCGAGGGCTGCCTGCCCCGACGAGTACCTCGTTGTTGTTGGAGAATTTCTCACAGGCTGTGACGCACAGCTCCATGGTTTCTACTCGCATCTCCTCCGGCATGTCCGAGTGCTGGAGACAAGGCAGGGTGACAAGCAGAGAGAGGCTCAGCCCATGGCCTGGCCCTCCTGGCTGGCCTCGCTGCCTCCGTGCTCAGGGCACGGACACCAGGTAGCTCCTCTGGCACAGCCCCGGCAGGCGACTCATCTAACTGAGCACGAAGGCATGTGGGATGGAGCTGAGCCATGTGGGCTGGCACCCGGGACCCTCTGCAGGGGGCTGTGTTCCAGGCAGTGGACACAGCAGGAAGGGTGCCTGGACGAAGGGCCACTATGGGAGTGGCCAGGAGACACTGGCCATTCTCAAGGACTCCTGGTTTCCTCCTGTCTGGCCAGCGGCTCTTTTTCTTTCTTTTTTTTTTTTTTTTTGCGGTACTGGGGATCGAACTCAGGACCCTGCGCTTGCTAGGCAGGCGCTTATTCCACTGAGCTACATCCCCAGCCCCCAGCAGCTCCTTTTCAATCCCTGGATTCTCTTCCTCCTCCCCGGACTCATCTCTACCCTCTTCCCTCTCTAGCCGGGTGCTCTAGGGGTTTTGTCCCTTTCCACACACCTAGTCTTCTCCATGGGACAGACAGGTTCCTACACCTTCATCCCCAGCTCTGAACTTTTCCTTGGGCTCTGGACTCCCACATCCAACTTCCAACCTGACAACCTCGCTTGGTGTCTAAAAACAATGCAATTCCCCAAGCGCGCTCTTCCTACGTCTTCCCTTCCTTGGTGACCAACACCCTTTTTGCTTCCTTTGGTTTAGGAAAGAACAAACACATGGCCCATCCATGGTAAGCCACTGCCTCTGCCTTGCAGGTTAGTCCTGACCTTGCCCTGCACTCCAGCTGCTGCCTGGCCACTGTGTCTCCCTGGGACTCTGCAGAAGCCTCCCAGCGGGTCCCCACTGCTGCTCTGGTATCCAAGTCCATTCACTTTCCAACAGCTGGAGTGACATTTTATTCCTCTGTCTACAGCCCTCTGCTGCTGCCCTCTGGCCTCGGGACACAGCCCAGTCCTCACCGAAGTCCTCACCATAGCCACCAGCCAGGCCTGCTGTTCTGGCACTCACATCCTGCCGCCCTCTGAGCACCCCACAGCAGCCACACTGGCCTCCTCTCTGGCGCTGCGCACAGCTGAGCTCACCCTGCCATGGCTCTCCATGCCTGCTGTTCCCTGAGCATGCCCTTCCCAGCCTTTGTAGGCTGCCCCTGCCTGCTTCGCTGAGCGGCCTCTCTGGGATCCAGCGCTCTCACGCCCCGCACACCTGCTCTAGTTTTCTCTGTAGCCCTTGTTGCCTGCAACTGTGTCCTTTAAACACCCTTTCACATGGGCCAGGCCGTCATCTGCCTTGTTTGCCACTCTTTCCACACGGTCTAGGACTGTGCTCAGCACAGAGCAGGTGGCCAAAGTCCATACGTGGTGGATAGATGAATGGATGAGACAATGAATCACTGTCGCCTCCTTGATGTTCAGCTCTGAGTCAGCAGAGCCCCTCCCTTCGCTACCGCCGTCCTGCAGGAGTGTGGGCGCTGCTGGCCGCCTGACCCCCTCCCCCGGGCTTACCCTGACCAGCGGGAAGGTCTGCAGGCGCTTGTAGTCAGCCTCGTCTTTCTTCCCTTCTGTCTCTCCCATGATCCTTCCACTGTGGCCAGAGGAGGCGGGGAGGGGGTTCTCAGGTGCTGGGACTGGCAGCTGAGATGCCCTGGAGAGGCACGCAGCGGGCCCTGCCAACTTGGGGGTAGCAGAAAATGTCTTTCCCCGGGGGGAGCTGCAGAAAACAGGAAAACCGGGAGAAAAGAGTTGGCTCCAAAACCACACATCACAAATTAGAAATGTCTCAGTAACAATTTGACACGTCCCCGCCTTAACTCCCCCACATCCCTTCCCAAATGGCCAGCAAGCCTGCAGACGGAGTGAGTCAACGTGCGATGCTGTAAGAACACGCTGTCATTGTCAGGACAGATACTGACTGTGAGCCAGGCCCGGGTGCAGCCATGAACCAGCAATGCGCAAGTGCCCACGACAGGCCGGCTTCCTCCCCGAGTTGTGATTCAGAAGTCACACGCTCAGCTGACCAGGGACGATCTGAGCTTAGTGCCAAGTGAGAGGCCACCTTGGCAGGACCCAACGTGCAGGGCAATGGGGAGGGTGCTGGTCAGTGCCCTCCTTGGCACGCCAGGCGTCCTGGTTGTCCCCTCAAGCCAGAAGGCCTGACTGGTTGGCCTAGGACTCCGGTGGGCTGTGTGCTGGTACTGATGCCCTCTCTCTGGTTCCCAGGGAATCAAATGAGAAAATGAGAGACTATGTATGGCTCTGACAGGAAAGTGACAATACCCTAACATAAAACTGAAAAAGAGCTGGGTGTGGTGGCACAGGCCTATAATCCCAGCACTTGGGAGGCTGAGGCAGGAGGATTGAAAGTTCAAACCAGCCTGGACTATATAGCATGACTCAAAAAAAAAAAAAAAAAAAAAACGAACCTAAATAAAAGACAACTTAATATGTACACGAGCCTCAGATCTAGTTACTGAATAAGAGACGAGGCTTTTCCTAAAGAGTGGGGCCTGGATCTTGTAAGATTAGAGCTTTGCTAGAAGTCTGGGTGTCCCTCTGTTCTTCTTTTTTTGCAGCGGATCAGACTCGAAACATCCTTTTAACACTGAGCTACATCTCCAGTCCTTTCCGTTTTTTGTTTTGAGAGGAGTCTTGTTAAGTTGTCCATGTAGGAATCAAAATTGGGATGCTCCAGTCTTAACTTCTCTCAGTGCTGAGATTACACCTGTGAGCCACTGTGCTGGGCCTGGACATCCCTGTCATCCTACAATTCAATGTATCTGATAATTCAAAGGGCTTTTTATCCCAGAAAAAGTGCACGCATACAAATCACTATGTTGGTAATTTTTTTTAACAATCTACTTTGAACAAATACAGTTAAATAATGTTATTCTTCTGAACTGCAAGACGCCAAGCAGTAAGAACAGGTATGTACCCGCCACATACATATATGTAATATACATACATGTTATATACCAATTTTTAAAGAGATGGATTCTTATTATGATCCCAGGCACCTGGGTTCAAAAGATCCTCCTGCCTCATCCTCTAAGTAGCTGGGACTACAGGTAGGTAATGACAGGTGACATGTATTACCTGTGTGCCAGCCACTGTTCCAGCACGTGACATGCATTTATGACACTCATCACTGCAGTGACCCTGGAAGTCAGGGCCCATGTGAATGGAGGCAGGGGACCGACGTCACTGGCCCCAGGGCACTCAACAGGGAGCAGCAGGGCTGGCATGGCTCCTATGCTTCTTGCTTCAAAGACACGGTGCACATACCACACGTGCTTGGACCTGACCACTGCTATGCCCCCGATGATTCCGAGCATGACAGAGTGTCTGACTGTCCCTTTTTTCAGTGTCTGCTTTCTACTGTGACCCCTAGGTCGAGCCCTATGCATCCCTTTGGTTCACAATTGTTTCTCTCTTGGATCCTTCTGAAGCCACCCGTGTCACCCCATCCAGCCAGCTCCCTCGCACGAGGCTGCCAGCCTGGCACAGACTGCGCCACTCATTGGTATTTTTTGATTTCCCAGGGGACAGATGGTTTCTCTTATCTCATAATTCTGGGCATTTGTACCACTCAGACATTAACAGTTTTTGTTTGTCTCTACATATGAGCTGGCAGATCACCAGGCACAACCTCATTGTACTTTCTGGTCAGGTTTCTTATTTCACAACCCGGAAAACTGTTTGTGCTCATAGATGTGAGTCTTCATCTCCTGGCTTTAGCACTGGCCTCTTTACTGCCTTCTCCTCCACCTCCAAGGCGTGAGAGAAGTTGGTGGCTACTCGGATGATAAAAGAATCCTAGGGCCTTATGCTTTACCTAGGGAATTTCAAGTGGGAACAACTTAAAATGTAAAAGTGGCTGCTTAGGCAACTTCCACCTAAATATTTCAGCTTGATTCAGTTCACTCTCAGAGCTGAAATGCCCTGGCAGGCAGGAGGCAGGGAGAGAAGTCAACTGTGCAACGCTGTCCTCAAGGTGCCAGCGGCTGTGGCAGCTGCCTGCACGCTGGAGAATTCTGCCGGACAATCAGAAGACTGCAGGGGGTCTCCCTGAGCCCATTCTTCTTGGAGCAAACCAGGGACACCCCCACCCGGCAGTTAAGGGGCAGCAGAGAACAGCACAGGACCAGGATTGGAATATTTGGGTCTGAATGTCAGTTCTCAGAAGGAGGTGAGTTCTGCCCACTTCCTTGCACTGCAGCCCGGGGCAGGTCATTCAGCCCAGGCCTCGCTGCACCCCAGAAGGTGTGCCCCCTACCCTCCCTCGCCCCAGTGTCTGTTCATGAGTGTTTTGAAATGTTAAAGTTCTCTTCCTGAGCACCACTGACTGCTCCTACTTCTGCCAACATATTGACAAGGACTTGGTCAACATTACTCAACCACCTGCTTATTAAGGACCACGACGCATTTATGAATGGCTTTTCCTAACTACGACATATGCTTCTGGGGTGCTTGCTTCGGCAGCATATGTACTAAAATGCTTCTGGGATGCAAAAGGCATGAGACATACTGAATAAAAAGGAACAGCTATAGAGATGCTTCCGATCATAGAAAGGTAGGGCAGTGCTTTATGCAGCTGCATTATTACAGCACAGTACAGTCATTCGGCCATGATTAAAAATCCTGCCGAGAGGGTGCTACTGAAAATAGCAGAGCTAGGAGCTTTAATAACCTTATCAACCTCCCATGTGAATGAGCATGTGCCTGCAAGAAGCTGTGTCAGCCTGGAAAGAGCCTTCTAATAATACACGTGTGCCCAGCCAGGATATGCAAATCTGCCAGGTACTGGAGCTTGAGCCCATGGCATCCAGCCCTCAGTGGCCTCCAGCTTGGGGCAGCCTTGCTGTCTCCTGTCACCCTTTATTCTCCCACTATCTGAGGCCCCTCTGTGTGCTTCCGGGGCCTCCAGGTGCATGGACCGGCTCGCCCTCACCGCTTTGTCAAGCCAGCGCCCCTGTCTTGCCAGGCCTGCTCTTCTACCATGCTGACTTCACTTACCACTTGCTATTCTGCTCTGGAAGCAGCTGAGGAGAACTGTCAGAGTGCTGGGGCTGTGAGAGGGATGGGAAACCAGCCCAAAAGGATGTGCCTGCCCTGTGACTCAAAGCCTGGACCATTCCTAGTTCTTAGGTCATGGTTTGCTGTCCATCGAAGCCCACTGGGCAGCTGAGAGGTGGCAGGACACACCGGAGCGTGTCGTCAGGGCTCCGAGTGCAGGCTCCAGGCACATCTGCAAACACAGCTCGGTTCCATTTCAGACACATGCCTGCCTCTCTCAGCCTCACTTCTCACTGGGAAATTGGAAAGAGGCATAGGCTCTACCTAACGGTATCAGCTCTTGGCCCCAGGCAGCAGAAAGGGGGATTTGCATACCCTCTTCACAGACCAGCCCAATAAACCAACATTTCCTGAGCCCCACTGCTGCAAACCCGTGTTAATGTGGGAGGAGAGTCACGAGGAACCTTGCCAAAGCCCGGCCTGGGGCCAAGCAAACCTGGCAGTGGTGACATCATGCTTATACACTCAGGGTCTGATTTCGACCTTGGAGAGAGGGATCGGCTCCCAGCTCTCAGACAAGGTACCTGCGCTCAGAGAGGTTAAGAGGGCATGCTCAAGAGTGCACAGCAAGCAGTGGCAGAGCCAGGACCTCAGCCCAGATCTGTTCTTCTGACTTCACCTCCTGTGCGTTCTCTCTTGGAAGAAGGGAGAAACCCAAATGGCTTCCATCAGCACCCACCTGTCAGCCATCTGTCCAGGCTTCTTAAATCCACCAGGGAAGTGTGTAAGGGACACACACCTGTGCACTTCGTCATCACTGCTTTTCCTGACACATCTGCCCTGTGCCTTCTACCAAACAGCGGAAGGGTGAGGGGAAAAGGAACCCAAGGACTCTGGGAGTGAAGGCAAGCGATGACGTAGAAGACCAGGTTCTCAGAAGCCGGGTTTCCCAAACTAGGTTGGAGCAGGGAGCAAACACAGGGTGGCCGTGCCAGTCTCATTAAATATGAGCATTAGGGATGCGTCATCTACTACAAAAGAGGAAAGTGTAAAAGTAACGAGAGAACTGCTGAATAAAGGCAGCCATTCTCAAGAGAGGACACTTACCGTTCCCACGCATACACACAAAGGCTGCTTTGTTCTGTTTTGCTTTTTCAACATAGTCTTATTGTCTGTCATTTCACTGAGGTTCAGCAAAAAATCTGACGTCCCTCAGAACATGGGGAGGAAGCACAAAGGCAGGAGTGGAAGGAAGGGAGAAGGTGGGAGACGGAAGAGAATCTGTCGACTTGTCTAGATTGGCATTTTCAACATTTTCTTTGTTCAACACCACATGACAAATGCTGACTCACGTGGTACACACTCAGGAACGTATCAAGTTTGGATGATACACAAGCCTAACACAGTCACAGCTATGGCAGCCGGCAGCTCTGCAGGAGAGGCTGCTTACACAGACAGTGGGGTCACACGGCCTCCACCTGCTTCTTTCCCACTCAACAGAGCACATTTGGGTGAAAGAGACCAAGGATGACATTAGCACAGACATAGACTGGACTTCGCACACATTTATTTCTTAAAGACTCATTCATGATTGCTAACTGCCGGCAACATCTCACAACCGATCGGGATGTCACCATGAGTTGTGAGTCAAGACAATCCTCTGGGACTGAGGGACTTCATTTCATGTCCTCTACATGGCCCAGGGCACAGAGCTGAGGGTCTGGCATATGGCAGAAGGCCAAAAATAAAAAATCCAAACTGTAATTAAGTTATGTTTTATTCGTCTCCTGGCAAGGGAGAGGACCTAGTAAAGCTATCCAATAATATTCAGCGAGGACTCACCTTGAGTCAGGCACCAGGCAGGGTGTTTTATACCCAGGGTCTGGTTTACTGCCCCCCGTGACTGTCAGACGGGCCCTATTATCCTTACTTTACTGATGTGCACACAGGCTGAGAAGAGGAAAGTGACTTTCCATTCTCCAGGCAAACAGCTCTGATAAAGAGCCAGGCAGGATTCAATCCCAGTATCTGTGACTTCAAAGATGATGCTTTCCAGCTACTCTGTGTTAAGGGACAGTCCCTGTCCTAAGCTTACAGTTGAAACGGAAACTAACACATGGACTCAGGAGCTGTGCTAGGTGTCATAAAATGGAAAGTATCAGATGTAGAGAGAGGGGAAGAGAATTCTGCAAGGGAAGGGTGGAGAGGACATCAAGAGAAGCCTGGTGGCAGGGGGCAGTGTGGACTTAGGCCTTGAAAGACGAGTGGGAATCTGGGCAGGCAGGCAGACAGGCAGGAGAGGCGACATTCCGGACAGGAAGGAGCCCAGAGCTCCCAAGGCAGAAAGCTCAAGGCACCTTCTTGGAACATCCAACAATCCAATTTGGCTGGAGGATAGACGTTGGCCACGAAAGGTGGACTGGGCTGATAGAAGGCACAGGATAGGGACAGCAGTTAGGGAGCCAGAGCAACGGCCCAGGTGACAGGCACTGAATACTGGAACCAAGGGGCTGCCCTTAGGAAGGAGAGGATGTAGGATCCTCATGGAGGCAGAAGCAGAACAACCTGAATGTTCCCAAGTAGAATGGGGACAACAGTGACGACGATGCCCCGGGGATGGGGATGCATGACAGGCAGGGGAACCCAGGTAGAAGAGATGGGTAGGTAGAGAAGCGCGCCAGTTTGACTTTAGAACTACTGAGTCTAAGTTGCTGGTGAGACGTACAAATGGAGGTATTTAGTCAGAAGTAGGAAATCACTGGTCACAGGTAACAGGGGCAGGAGCAAAACCCTTAAGTCCAACGATCACATCATTGGGTCACTTCTGGCCTCCTAAGCCCCACCCCGAGTGTCCTTTACCACAAAATACAGAGGAAAGATCAAAGCTGGAGATATGGCTCTGAGGACCAGGTGGAGAAATGACAGCTGACGACAAAGGGGGCTGGTTAATACTTCCCAGAGGGGGATGTGAGGAACAGAGACAAAGGAAGGGAAGTAACAAATATCCACTCCAGATTTGTGAAGGCCTGCAAGTGGAAATCGAAGTTAGATTTGCCAAGTTCTTTGCATTACACACGATTCCTCCCACGGACAGCACATCCTCCGGGAAGTCCACAGTTGGGTCAAAGAATAACATCTTAGAAGGTCAGAGTCAGACAGGCCTGAGACATCATTCAACCCAACTTCTCCTTTACAGATGGGGACACTGAGGCCCCAAAAGGGAAATGATCAGTGCGGTGTTCCAGCAGTCGCCTGCTCTCCAAGCCAAGAGGTCTGGGAGGGGGCAGCGGCGACCACCAGCCAAGTCACGGGAGGGGGGCTTACTATGTTAAGGTGGGAGTGTGGAGTGCTGGGGGGCGTCGGATCAGGGAATATGTGGGAGCACAAAACTGGGCAGGGCCTTGCGGGGGAGAGGAGGAACAGCCTGAAGAGTCGCAACGGAATCTATCACCTCGCAGGTCCCCAAGTAGGGTTGGTGGGGGGAGGTCCTGGGACGGGAACAGCAGACTAGAGACTGAGATGGGGCCTCAGCGGTGGGCGAGGCCTCTTCCTCCCGGTGTTGCCTCCCGCCCTCCCTCCAGACCAGCCCTCCCCGCCTGGCTGCCCGCCGCGCCCCGGGGCCTCACCTGCTCCCGCGGGGGCCGGAGCCGGGGCCACAGCCAGAGCACCCCCACCAGGGTTGTCAAGGAGCAAACAAGAGTGTCTTAGCAACCAGTAAGGAAGTCCTGCCCCTCACCGGACGTTGACCAGAAATTTACTTATTATTGGTGAATAAAGGTGTCAGTCAGTGTCCAAAGGACCTATGACGTAGGAGTTTGCACAGGAGGGGGCGAGGCTTAGAGCCTGGGGGTGGGGCTCTGCTTATAGTCGTCTTAAGTGTGCCGGAAGAGCTGAAGTTGTTTGAGAGGAAAAAACTTCGAAAAGTAGTATTGCCTTACAGTTTTTCGTCATTTGCCTTATAGTTTTTCGTCATTTGAAATAACAAATGCAGCTTGTTGGTTTCGTGACACCGAGCGTCTACTTTGTTAGGACCCCAAAAACCTAATAACTAGCACTTATGTAGGGCTTTACAGTTCAATTAATTTCTCACTTGATTCTCACCACAGTACTTTTTAGATTGCTAGTATCCGCAATCCCATCCGAAGTAAAGCGCGGGGAGGTTACCCAAATAAAGTCAAGGTAATGTCCCTGGAGAAGGAACCCGGTGCTCTCTCCACTGTGCCACATCCCCTAAGGTCACCTAGTCGCTAGGAGACAGCTGTGCCATCCAATATAAAGATACCGTTGTCCAGAGGGTGACTTTGATTCCTCTTGAGAGGACAATTACCTGAAAGTATTAGCGCAGCTGGAGAGAAAGGCGGGGGAAGAGCTCGCAGATTCCCTTGGTTGGAGCAAAGGGTCAGTGGGATGCTTCACAGTGAAGCCCTAGGGCTTATTTACAGGGAGCTCAGCTCCGGCTGGGTGCTTGTGACCGCAGAAGGAAGGGAAGGGCTGTGAATGACTTGGTGTTTCCCCGTAGGAGGCGAGAACGAGGGAGAGTAGCTGCGGGGCGGGTTTCTGGAAGGACAGTAACAGGGTCAGATTCAGCGTGAGGAAAGATCGCTGTCTTGGTGGCGACAGCGGATAAGATTTGGAGTATGCAGGAGGCAGGCACAGCGGGTTTTCTTTTAGAGACTTGGCAGCGTGAAGGGTGTTAGGCCCTTCCCGATTCTCAGCTTGCCTCCCTGGCGCTTTCTGAGGGCCTCCAGATTTCCTTAATCCCCTTTGCCAACTTTCTCCAGGAGATGAAGGTGGCCTTTGAGGGGGATGGCGCTCTCACTTCCGCCTCTCACCCAGGCTTCTCCAGCGGGGTCCGCATTTGCTGTTTTCCTTTGCTCACCTCCCTTTCACTTCACAGCCCACTACAATCTGGCTTCCACTCCCACAAAGCCCCCGAAATTCTCTCTTTCGTGGTTACTAGTGATCTCTTGAGGAGCAAAATTCGGTAGAACCTTTTGGTCCTTTTACATGCATGCATGTTAGGCAAACACTGAACCACTGAGCTATCCCCCAGCCCCATCACTTCAGTCTTTATTTGAAGGGATCTGCCCTCTGTCCTTGCTGAGCCTGCTGCCCGCACCCATCTTGCAGAAGTTCTCTGTCCCAGAGGCAGCACCTGGAGAGCGCTTTATAATGCAGGTGCCAGGGTCCCGCCACATCAGAATGGTGAGGGAGAGGAATGTGATTTTTCACAATTAGCCTGTGGATACTCAATCCTAATATGAGGGCACCTCGTTCTGTGCATTTCCTCTTTTTTTTTTTTTTTTTTTTTTTTTTTTTTGCGGTACCAGGGATCAAACTCAGGACCTTGTGCTTGCCAGGCAGGCACTTATGCCACTGAGCTATATCCCCAACCCCTTGCATTTCCTCTCTTTATTTTGGCCTCTTTGGTCTCTCTTTTCTTTGCTGTCTCTGTCTAACTCGGCCTTCTCTTCTCACTACGATTGCAAATTTCTTGCTACCTTAAGTCACATCCATGTGTCAGTAGCAGTGTTTTCCTCGATCACATTCCCTGGTGTGCTCGGGAAAAGCCCCCCTGGTGTTTCTGAGTATTCCCAGGGAGTAATGCCACCCTGTGTCTTGTTGAGAATTGCTGCCTTGAGGACTGTCCTTGGGGATCTCATCCGTTCCTCTGGTTTTCACTGTCGAGGTCTTTCTAAATTCTGTGTTTTTCTCCCCAGACTCAAATATCCAAATGCCTCCTGGCCATCACCACCAGGATGTCCTGCAAGAGCTTCAAACTCAGTGTGTTCCAGCCTGAATCGATGATCTCCCTCCAGCCTACTTTCCTCCCATTCCACATCTCCAGTATTGCCATTACTGGGCACCCAGTTGCCTCCACCAGAGAACAGGGAGTCGCCCACCTCCAGTCCATCTAAAACCTACCAGTTCCGACTCTAACCAGCTCCCCGTACAGCTCCCCCTAGCCACTCCCCTTATGCAGGACCCAGCGCTACCCATCTGTATCACCCCAACAACTCCCTGGAGGGGCTCCATGCGGGCCTGCTGTTCTCTAATCAACCCTCCAGATGATAGTCACTGTGGTCCTTCTAAAGCCCAGACCTCCCCACCGCACTCCCTTCCCCCCACAGTTCCCTGTTACCTGCCTGGTGACCTCCACATGCCATGATGTGGCATTCAAAGTTCGCCGTGCTGTGGACTCTTTGATGTTCCATCCCCACTACACCAACTTTCGCGGTTCCCAGCCACCCTCGACTGTTTCTCATCTCCCTGCCTCTGCTTGCCTGAGCTTCCTGCGCACATTCTTGCCGCTGTTTCTTCCCTCCTCTTGGTTATCACTGGGGTTACACACTGGTGTCCCATCTCTCGCACTGAGAGTGCTTTGTGTGGCCGTCACCACCAACTCCTGTTTCCTGTGGCTTCATTCTGTCTCCTCTCACGAGTTCCTTCAGGGCAAGGACCCTGTCTTACTTGTCTTTGTATCCCATGTCTCCCCAGGACCCAACAGGGAGCAGATGCTCAGAGGTCCCTTTATGCTTGGTACAGATGTCCCAGCGGTGAGCTTGCATCTTCTCTCACGGCAGAGCTGGCTTCAGGTTACGTAGGACTATGTCTTTGTCATATGTCCTGGGGCTCCTTCTTGGGGCTCCCTCCCCCCAGTCCCTCCAGTACTCTGCTGCATGGCTCTCAGAATATTCCCCTGCCTTTTTTCTCCTGTCATCTTCACAGAAATTTGATCATTCTGAGTTCAACTTTATTGGTTCAGTGTTTTGTCTTCTATTTTATTTCTTTCTGCTTGATTTACTCTTCCTCTTCTAACTCCTTGGGATGGAGATTTAATTTCTCATCGCCCTTTCTTCTTTCTTAACATTTACTGAGGCTAAGACCTTCCCTTTCAGCAGACCTTAAACTGCATCTCACACATCTTGGTATTCTGTGTTTTCATTATCTTTTAGCTCAAATTGTTTTGTAATCAGATACTTCTGGCTTGATCCATGAACTATTTAGAAGTGTGTTGCTTATTCGTAAACATTCAGGTATTATCCAGATTCTTTCTTTACCATTCATTTCTAGATTCATATTCAGGATGCTTCCGTTCTCTAGAATGTGTTGGGTCTTGCTTTTTAACCCAAGCGTATGGTGACTGCATTAGTTTCCTATTGGTGTCAGAACAGACTGTGATCAACTTAGTGACTTACAGCAATACAAATTTACCACTGGATAGTTCTAGAGGTCAGAACTCTGACATGGGTCTCACTGGGCTAAAATCAGGGTTGTCCCCAGGGTTGTTTTCCTTCCTGAGGCCCCCAGAGAGACTAGTTCCTTTCCTTTCCCAGCCTCTAGGAGTGTCCAGAATTCCTTGGCTCAAGGACCCTGCCATCTTTAGCTGCAGATCTTTTTTGTGTGTGTGTATGGTACTGGGGATCGAACTCAGGACATTGCACTTGCCAGGCAGGAGCTTATTCTACTGAGCTACATCCCCAGCCCCGACCCTGCCATCTTTAAAGCCAGCAGTGTATGGCTAACTTTCATGGTTTCTCTGACACTGCTCTCTTCTTTCAGATCTCAGCACCCCAATCTTACATGGGGATAATCCCAATCATCTCATGATCATCTGATTAGCAACCTCAATTCCATCTCCAGCCTTACTTCCCTTTGCTGTGTTACATATTTCTGGGTGCCAAGGAGTGGAATGTAGACAAAATTATAGGGGTATGGCATTGCTTTGATCTACCATAGTCAGTGTATTTTTATGTGCATTAAAAAGAATATCTATTCTGTATTGCTCTGCTAGGTCAAATTTATTAATCATTTCATTCACATTTTATTTACCTGCACTTAAATGTTTGTTGATTTAATAGGTTCTTTTTTTTTTTTGAGAATCAAAACTCATGACCTCAGACTTGCCAGGCAAGCACTTATGCCACTGAGCTATATCCCTGGCCTGATTTCATACGTTCTTAAGAAAGGAGTGTAAAAATATCTCACTATGGCCCAGGACGGTGGTGCATGCCTGTAATTCCAGCACTCAGAGGCTGAGGCAGGAGGGTCACCATGAGTTCAAGGCCAATCTGGGCTGCATAGTGAGTTGAACTACATAGTGAGACCTTATCTCAAAAAACAAACAAACAAAATCTCACTATGATTTTTTTATTTAAGAATTTTTCCATTTGGCTCTGTCAATTTTTACTTTATATGTCATGAAGTTATAAAGATACAAATTAATAATTATTATATCTTCTGAAGAGATTAACTCTTCATCATCATGAAATGTCCTTTTTGACCAAAAGATGGTGGAATGGCCCAGAGAAGAAGGGGAGGGGAAGGAGGTAAAAAAAAATATTGAGATGTCATGGTTTGTGTCTGGATGTCCCCTTAAAGCCTCGTGCAGTCGTGGGTGAACCTCTAGAGTTTATGATTGATTCATGGTCCAAAGTTGGGATTGTGGGTTCTGGTACTACATCTGCCCTGGAGTGGGTAGTTTGCATACATTGTGAGGGAGGGAAAGAGGCTGTTGGCTGCCTCTCTCTCCTTTTGCTCTTGTTGCTCTTACTGCCTTCTGTAGCCATGAACTGCTGCCATGTGCCACTCTGCCTTGGAGTCAGCTGATTGTAGACTGAAACTTCCACACACTGTGAGCTAAATAAAACTTTCCTTCCTTAATTCTGGGCATCGGGTGTTTTGTCTCAGCAACAAGAGAAAAGCAACCAAGACAGATGTGTTATGTACAGGTACTGACTCCTCACAAGGAATGTAGATGGATACATTTTTACAAGGCTTAAAAATACAGTGAGTCCCTGGCTGTTATGGTTGATATATTGTGTCGACTTGGGGAGTCTAGAGTTTTAACTAAGTAACTCAGCAGTTATAAATCTTGGGGTAAAAAGGACATGCCCTTACCCTTGTGGGATGTTGTTTATTATGTTAATTTGGAAAGTTTAAAAGGTTAACTATGTGATTCAGCAGGAAGCCAGGGTGTTTATATTCATTCTAAACTTGTGCAAAAAAAGGCATACAGAGGGTGTGGGTATAAAAGACCCCCCCCCACCTCCCCGGAGCTGGGAGACTATAAAAAAAATTAAAAAGGCCCGGCTGCAAGTTCTTCGGAGGAGCGCCAGTCGTCACCTTCAGCCTGGTCGTCTCCCGGCTTCCGGTGCGGACTCTTCGGCTTCCGCCTGGGACCTCATCATAAATTCGTCAGCATTTCGTTGCAGACTCAACAGCCATTAATACAGACTTGCACAGACACTGCGGTGAGCTCCAGGCCCCAGGCCTGGGCTCTTCAATCTCCAGTGTGCAGACACCCTCTGCACGCTTCCTCATCTAGCCCTGTAGCTGACCATTATAAGCCAAATAGGTAATTCGTTATACATTGATATATCTTGTGTTAAATCTGTTTGTCTAGTAAACCCTGACTGATACACTGGCCTATTTGAAAAATGTAGCAAAATAGACAATCAATTGACTGCTACAGGTCTTGAAAAAAACTAAACGTTCTTTTTTATCTCTTGCAGTGCTATTTATTCTAAAGGCTACTTTGCATTAAGCATACCTATGCCAACTTTATTTGAATTAAAATTTGCATGGTACATTTTTCTATCCTTTTAATTGCAATTTTTCTATAAAACTCTCCTCAACCTAGTTTGATAATATTTATCTTTTACTTGGGACATTTATCTTTACGTATTTACAATAATTACTCATGTGCATTAAAATTAAGATTTAGGAGGCAACCCACTTTCCAGGTCCCCTTCTGCCTCTCTTAGAAAATTTCTCTCAGTAAATTTTTCCTACTATTAAAAAAAAATTAGATTTAGATTGGCCAATGTACTATTTGTTCCACACCATCTGTGCTGGTTTTTCTTTCACATTTTGGTCTCCTCTTCCTTCTTTGGTATTGGGGAGTGAACTCAGGGCTTTGCCATTCACTATATCCCCAGCCCTTCCTCTCTCCCTGTCTCATTCCCCATCCCAAGACAGGATCTTGTTAAGTCACTAAGTCGCCGAGGTTGAGCTCGAACTCGTGTCCCTCCCTCCTGCCTGGGTCTCCTAGAGTGCTAGGTTTATAGACATGTACCACTACACTGGCTTGGCCTTCTTTTGCATTATTTTATTTAATTTTTTTCTTTCATAGTTGTAGTTTGTTAATTATACATTCTTTTGCAGCAGTGGGCTTGTTTTCAGTACTGAGAATTGAACTTACATGTGTTGGGCCATCACTCTGCCATTGAGCTACTTCCCCAGTCTTTTAATTTTATTACTGTTTTTAATTTTGAGAGAGGGTCTTACAAAGTTGCCCAGGCTAGGCTCTTCACTTTCAATCCTGTCTTAGCCTTCTGAAGAGTTGAGATTACAGATGTGTACCACCGTACCTGACTTACATATTCTTTTATAATTCTCTCTCTCTCTGGTTTTTTGTTTGTTTGTTTTTCTTTTTTGTTTTTTGAGGCAGAGTCTCACTATGTAGTTCAGGCTGGCCTCAAACTCATGGCAATCTTCCTGCCTCAGCCTCTCGAGTGCTAGGATTACAGGCATGTGCCACGTGGCTCAGTCCTCTTACTGATTAGCCCAGGAAAATGTAACATTGATCCTAGAAGTATAAAAGTTTAACATAAAATTAATTTTTTCTTTCTTTCAGGTCAATTCAAGGTCACTAGACTATTTCAACTGTGTTTATCTCTTCCCGCATTGTGTTTCTGTCATTGTCATGAATTTTAAGTCATAATAGCTTTTTTTTTTCAGTCAGTGTGGATTAGATCATCCACATTTCCCCTTCCCACAGATGCCCCAGCCTGTATTACCCTTGGCTTAACTTTCTCTCTCCTTAAATCACTTCCTTGAGCATTTCCTTCAGAGAAGCTCTGTTGTTGACAAAGCCATTAGTGATGAACCGTCCTGGTTTTTCCCTTTGCCTGAAAATGTATTTTGTCTTCACTTCTGAATGATGCCCTCAGTGCATTAGGATTCTGGGGTGACAGTTTTTCTTTCAGCACTTGGTGGATGTCACGTGTGGTCATTCTTTCTCCACTCCTTCTCCTTGCAGCGTCTTTGTCTATATTGTGCTGCAATAACAAGATACCTGAGGCTGGGTAATTTATAAAAAGCAGGAATTTATTTCTCAGAAGTCTAGAGGTTTGGAAGCCAGACTCCTCACAGTGAAGTCCCTCTGACCTGCAGTGCTAGTCCATCTCTTAGTCTTTGATTGATAGCTACTTCATGATCGGGGCCTATGTGTAGTTTGCTTGCATTCCTTGTGTGTGGGGTTCCCTGAGACTCCTGAATCTGTGGCTTAATGTCTTTCAACAGTTTAGGGAAAATTCTCAGATATTATCTATCCAAATAGTATTTCTGCCCTAATTGCACTTTCTACTTCTTTTCAGGGTCCTTCGCTGTTGGACGCTTTCCCTATGCCCTATATTAACATTCTGTTCTTTTTTTTTTTTTTTAATATAGTTTCTTTTCTTTTCCCTCAGCCTTTGCTCTGGATCATTTCTTTTGATCTCTTTTGGCTGTATCGAGTCCATTGATAAACCTATTTATTCACAAATTCAGTGAATGTATTTTTTCAGTCCTGGAATTCTCATTTGATCCTTTTTTTTGTAGCTTACAGTGCTCTTACAATTCTCTCATTTGTCATTTAGTGTTCTAAGTATAGTAGCCATAATTATTTTCAAGACTATCTTTTTTTTTTTTTTGGCGGTACTGGGGATCGAACTCAGGACCCTGCGCTTGCTAGGCAGGCGCTTATTCCACTGAGCTATATCCCCAGCCCCAAGACTATCTTATAACTCCACTATTTAGATCTCTCAAATTGTTCTTTTATTTTTTTGTCTTTTTGAGACAGGGTCTCACTATGCAGTTCAGGCTGGCTTTGAGCTCACTTTGTAGCCCAGGCTGGCCTCAAACTCACAATGATACTCCCGCCTCAGCCTCCCAAGTGCTGGGATTATAGGCATGTGCCATCATGCTCAGCTTCATATTGTTCTTTACTAAATTAAATTTTTTACTTTGAGGTAATTGTAGGTTCCCATTCAATTGTAAGAATTAACACAGAGATCCCATGTGTTCCTTACTCAGTTTCTCCCAGTAGTAATCCTAGACTACAGAAGAGCTAGAGGACAGTATGCACAAGATGTTGATACAGCTGCAATCCCGTTCAGATTTCCCTTGTTTTACTGGCAGCAGCATGTGGATGCTCAAACGCATGTACGAGCGTGTGTGTGTGTGTGTTTGGGTCTATGCGGTTTTACATGACGTGCATTGACCTTTACATTTGTTTCTCCTCTCTGAATTTTCTTCCACTCAGTTTTGTTTCCAGATATGTCTGGCAACAATTTTCTATGGAACGCCAAACCTTATATAACAAAAATACAGAGTGAGAGTGTGGATGATGATATTCCTTCCTGCAGAAAGAATTTATTTTTGCTTTTAGCCAGCTGTTGGTTAAGCGGTGGACACCGTGACTCAGGCAGTGAACAAGAGGATCAGAAACTGGTGTTCACCTGTGGTAGTGGTGGAGGAGGGGCTGGAATATTGCTAAGAGTATAACCTTTTGGGGTCTCCTCTAGACCTGAGTCAACACACCAGAGTGCCTCGTCCTGAACTCCAGTTTTCCGAGGGGTTTGACATCTCCTTTCTTGTCAGACTGGTCATTGCTGTCCTGAGCTGCCCCGTGTAGATGCACAGCTGGCCTGGGCTCAGACTCCCTTCTCTGACCATCTCTTCTTTCTGGGGTCTTTGTCCCCCCATCTGCCTGTCTCCGTTTCCCTCTAATGCCTTCCCTGGGTGACTCGTGTGTGCTGCAGGTTTCCTAGCTGTTCTCTGTGGGAAGGTGGCCTGCAGCAGAGGCCTCCAGAGTCAGCCTTCATGTTTTGGTACCTGAGGGAAGAGGACCCCAGATCACAGACTCGTGTGCAGCATTTGTGGGTGCTATAGTTTGGAGGTTGGATTCTTCGCAAAGGCTCGCGTGTAAAAGGCCTGGTCCCCAGTTCGGTGCTATTGTAGGTGGTTAGAGCTTGGTAGCTGAGGCCAGATGGGAGATGTCACCGGAGCAAGGCTAGGAGGGGCCTGAGGGACCCTGGCCTCTTCCTTGCTCTTTTGCTTCCTGACTATCTACTATGTGCTCCCATCACAGACCCCAAGCAGCAGGGCTAATAGACCATGGACTGGAACCTCCAAATTGTGAGCCAAAAGAAACTTCTCTGTGTGTCTGTCCCTTCCAAATGTGCTGGGAAGACAGTGTTCTTGGTGCAGCTTGATTATTCTGAGTGCTGCCTGGAGAATGGGTGGTAAGAGAAGACCTTGAGCAGCGTGATGCACAGAGAACGCAGCCAGGTCCTGCAGAGGGAGGAGCGGACAAGATCCAGACGGGTTAGAGTGCGGAGTCAGCGGTGAGAGGTTGAGTGGATCGGGCGAAAGAGTCTGTGAGCACCGGAAGCCCTGGAATTGAAAAGGGAGGCCTGGGGCGGGGATGGGGGCATCAGGAGTTTAGTCTTGGATATGTGAGTTTTGAGACTATTAGATAACCCGGATGTAAGTGTGTGTGTGTGTGTGTGCCCAAGATGGGAGTCTTTTTTTACCCCCTTTGGCGATGCTGGAAATTGAACCCCAGGGCCTTCGCACTGGGCTACATCCCCAACCCTTTTTGTTTTATTTCAATTTCTTTCCAGTTTTTATTTTTTACTAGCCCGTTTGCAGTCTATAATGTTCCTTGTGGGGGGTTGGTGTGTGTACAAAACACCTCTTCTTCCAACCCCTTTCCTTACCCTCCTGCATCTCTTGACCCCCCTCCCATTTGACCATACTCTATCTCCCTGCTCCCTGTTATCAATCTTTTATTTTGCTCTTTATTTATACTCTTTATTTACTCTCATAGAAGAAGAAGGATGCAATACTGAAGGCTGTGTGTCTGATTTATTTCACTTAACATTATGGCCTCATGGCAAAATATAGACCGCCTTACACGTGTGTGTGTCATCCGGCAGGGGCCACGCCAATCTTCTCTACATTGTTCCCATTTTAGTTTTGTGCTGTCGAAGCAAGAACTATTTTTTTTCTTTTTCTTTTTTTTTTAAATTTTGAACCAGGGTCTTGCTAAGTTGCCAAGACTGGGCTCAAACTTACAAACTTCCTGCCTCAGCCTCCCAGAGGACTGGGATAGCAGGTGTGTGCCCCGACACAGCAAGAGTCCTAGTTTTGAAAGTTGTCAGATGACAGTTAAAGTCATGGGCCAGGGGAGGAACAAAGTGGCAGAAGAATTAGGAGCCCAAGGCTGCGCCCTGGGGGTGGTAGTGCCACATTTAGAGGTTGGGGATGAGGAGGGACCAGAGGGAACTCAAGACAGAGATGGTGAAGTAGAACCATGGTTCTCAAAGTGTGGCAGGGGCCTGGTAGTCCCAGCACCCTGGCACTTATTAAAGATGAAAGCTGTCAGGTCCTGCACCAGACCTGTTGCCTTAGGTGCTCTACGGGTGGGCCCAGCCATCGGCTCTGCCTGGCCCTTGGATTTTGTGACTTAGACGTCCTTCTTGGCCTGGACATGAGGGCCTGGTGGGGTGGGTGGAGCAGGTGGAGGGGACTGGCCCAGGTGGGAGAGAAAGAAGCAAGAGATGGCAACAGAGACTAAGGACCCTGCATACAGTGTGGGGTTAACACAGCAGGCTTGGACTGCTCAAGCCCTGCACAGGCTGAAGTGAGGACAGGGCCTCGGCCAGCATGCAGGAGGTGTCCGCTGGATCTTCCGGCCTCATGCCTGATGACAGTGTCCTTGTTAGCTTGGGCCACCCTGGATGGTTCATGCCAGGAAAGTCATTGATGGCAAATGCCTGTTTCTGCTTACCAGGGGTCACTATGTCCCTTTGACTCTGGCCCAGGGGCTGAAGGCTGAGTAGTTGGGTGGGCGCTCTATGGCTACATGATAGACCCCAGTGTAAACCCTGGCCGCCACTGCGCTGGGAGCCTCCTGGTGACATTCTTGTCTCTGTGCCACAGATCAGTGCTGTGAGCAGGAAGGGCTGTCCCTAGGGCTCTAGCAGAGGGCGGCTGGACCCGCTTGCTCCTGGTCTCCCCTGGCCTCTGCCCTGCACCTCCTGCCCCTTGGTGGGTTTTGATCTGTGCCTTTTTGGTGAAACAAACCGGAAGTGAGTTTAACAGCTCTTCTGAGTTCTGCGAGTCCTAGGAATCTTCAAACCTGAGCATGGCTCTGTAGACCATAGCACAACGACTTCTAAAGAAGTTTTGCACAGGGCTGGGGATATAGCTCAGTGGAATAAACGCTTGCCTAGCAAGCACAGGGTCCTGAGTTCAATCCCCAGTACCGCAAAAAAAAAAAAAAAAAAGAAGTTTTGCACAGAAAGGAGCAAAGACCTGGGGGAGAAAGGTGGGTATCATCTGTCTTGCCGCAGAGCCTATGAGGAGGAGTCATGCAGGTGGGCAAACCGAGTGCCCCTTGGGATAATGAAGAAGACGAAGATGGGTTGGTAGCTCTGGAGGTATTGTCCAAATGAAAGGGGCAGGCACTGTTCATTCAAGGTAACAGGAGGAAGCCAAAAATGCGGGGCAGTGAGGTTCATGGGTGGACTTGATGAGGTGACAATGAACTAGGAGAGCAGGCGTGGTGTGCACCTGTAATCCCAGCACTCTAGGAGGCTGAGGCAGAAGAATCACAGATTTGACCCCAGCCTGGCCAATTTAGCAAACTCCTGTCTCAAAAAAAGACTTGAGATGTTGCTCAGTGAGATGGTCCTGGAGGATGCAGGGAGAAAGAAAGAAAAAAGGAAAGAACTAGGAGGTAGGAGGGTCACTCTTGTGTGTACAGAGCTGGGGGCAGAGGGCATTTGGGGAACAAGGCTGGAAACAAGGAAAAGGTATGAGGGTCGCAGAGCTGGCAGAACCAAGCTCAGGCCATGGATTTCAAACAAGAGTCAGCTGCGTCACAACCCTGTGCTTTCTTGCCTGCGACCGGATGTTGGTGCGGTGCAGGTGGAGGCCGGATTTCTCCAGCATTGGCTGTTCCCAGCTCCATGGGACAGAGGGAGAGAAGCTGTTGGCAAGTATATCCGTGCAGGAGAGGATAAACAAGGCCTGCTTGCCTACTGCTCAGTGTTCAAGGTGTGTCTCAGTGGGAAGTCATTAAAAACGCTTTAATTTTAAAACAAATCTGGATTCATTCTGGAGTAGGACCAAAAAAAAGCACATGGATTTTCCCAGGTACCTTAGCACACTTCACATGGGGTTTTTCTGTTGGATGGACCCCTTTCCGTGACCTCCTGGTCCTTCAGGGCTGAATTCACTCTTGTTGGAAGCTTGGGAAAAGGCTGAGGAGCTCTGTCCTGCTGGAGTGGCCCGCTGACCCCTGCTTGGCTCTCTGGCTTTTCACAGAAGCCATCTGAGGACAAGGCCTGGCCAAGAACACTGACAATATTAGGAAAGTGTCTGTAAGTGAGCAGAGAGGCCCAGGGACCAGACGGAGCTGCTGAGGGGATGGAGAGGGTGCTAGATCGCTGGGTGGGGCAGTGGACCCCACTGCTGGTGCATGTGGGTCCAGTCTAGGGAAGTCCAGGCAGGCTGTAGGTGGGGGTTAAAATACTGGGTCCTTCTCCTCACCCCATTTCTCCAGGATCCCGTGGAGTGCAACACTCTGGGGGGCCAGGCAAGCCACTCTGATAGATTGGGTCCTAGGAACAAGGGAGGGACCCAGATCCCAGAACTGGGCCACAAGGTGGGAATGGGGTGCTCAGAACGAGGCCAGTTACCAGAACTGGGCCACTTTCCATGTGGGACTTCTGTTCTTCGCCACCTACGTACGTCTGAGCCTGGTAGAACTGGGCAGGTTGGGAAGTCTACGTGGGCTGGATGAGGCTCTGGAGCAGACAGGTGCTGCCATGTCTGGTTCCCTTAGGTTCCCTCTCCCCTCTAAAAAAGAGCCTATGAGTAAACTGCATGTTTATTTTGAGCACTCAAATTTACAAAAACAAAAAGATAACAAAAACCATGACATAGGCCACACACACTCACACATACACACACGTTGCATCTCATGTCACATTATGTACAAAAGAGGAAGGGGGAGGGGCGGCCAGGAAGGTTGGGGGTGGGGCACTGATTTCACAGTGTCCAGAGGCTGCAACTTGGCATGCGCTGGCTGCTCAGCCTGGAATGAGAGCTCCTTCCCCAGCTAGCAAGGTCAGGGGCGGGGAGGGAGGTGGTGTCTGGAGTGGCAGGCAGCTGGAATAAAGGGGGGAAGAGGGCTCCCACCTGTGGCACACATGGGAGGGACCCGGTTCTTGGGGGTGGGGGTCACTGTGTCATATAAGATCAGAAAGCTGGGTCCAGGGTTGCCAAATTTCACGAATCCTCTTTAGACCTCAGCTGCCTGCAAAGTGCGGGTGTGTGTACCCTCTAAGAGGAGATGTCCTGCTTGAATCTGTGGTCTTAGGCCATGCAAAACTGTGATGGGGAATCAGCCCCTTGGGACTTTCGAGGGGGGGGCACTGCATGACACAAAGTGAGAAAGTCTGGCAGAGAACAGCTGTGAAGCACCTGCCTGAGGAGCAGAAGCTCCCCTGTCCCTGCCTGGGACTCCAGGAGACATCCTGCCTCTCCCCAGCTCTCCTGGATATGGCAGCCCCTTAGAGAAGGCTGAGGCCGGCCCACACACACTTGGGCAGGTGGGACACAGGACACACTTCCTGGGAGGTGGAGACTCCTCCAATGGCTCTCTAGAGAGGCTCACCCCTCCTGCACCTCAGTTCCTCCTGTCACTGTGAATGCTCCTGAAATACATCAGGAGCAGTGCACCAAATCCCCCTCTGCGGGGTTAGGGAGCGCTCGTCCCCTGGGGCTGGGGTGGGGATTAAGGGCTGGACTGGCTCTGGGTGATGCCTGAGCGCCCTCCAGGCTGCCTGATATCACTGGGCAGGTGGCTTCACCTCTGGGAGCTGCAGCCTCATCCCCTATATCGGGGCTAAGCACAGCCCCAATGTATAGCTGCACTGGGGTAAACCAGGTGTCCTGTGAAGCATCAGCCACATAGGTAGGACTTGACAAGCAGGACCTTTGCCCTTCTTAGAGCCAGGGGCAGCTCAGGGAGGCAACCACATACTAAGCCCAGATCTCCCTTTACTTCTTCCTTCTGGCTCCCTAGGAATAGCAGAAGTTCTCCAAACCCAGCTCCAAACAGCAGGGGCCTGGTGAATGTTCCTAGAACAATCCACAGCTTGGGAAGGGCGTGCAGTGTGGAAACGGAGCCAGGCCCCTCCCCAGGGATCCACCCCCAATTTCTTGCATTCTCTCCTGAGGGCTGACCAGGGAGACGTGGCATGGGAACGAGGCTCAGACGTCAGATGTCTCATCATGGCCATGACAAAGCATAAAGGATTTGTGATGACACTCAAGTCTGGACGGGCTCAAGTGACCAAGCAGGTTCTGTCACCCCCCTGCTAAGACCCATCCTCCCAAGGCCTCCATGAAAGCTACTTCTTCCAAAACAATTGCAAAAGCTTGTCACGCTCAATGTCCCCGAAATCTAAGTGCCAAATTTTGCCACCACCCCAGCAACAGCATGTATCATGATGATAAGGCTCTTGACCCAGCATTTGGGCTGATGTCATTGGCTGTTACCAGGGCAACCCAATCTCAGCAGGTCCTGGCTGAAGCCGCCATGGCTCTAGCTTCCAGGGAGAGCTGGACCGGAGGTGCCGAGCCATCTATGCTCTCGAACTGGAAACAAGAATCTGGGGGCTGGAGGGAGCATGCTCTGGACATGTGTCCACAGCCCTGGGCCCCGCTGCCTGCATCACGTCTCAGGCTGAGCGGCTGTGGGGAGCCAAGGCAGGGAACATAAAGAGGGGCAAGAGGCACTGGTGCCCACTTAAGTCAGGTAGCTTGTCGCTGCTCAGAGGGACTGCGGGGGATGGGAGACCTGCATCCTCAGCGGTCCCTTCTGCCACAGTGCCAGGGATCACGCCCTCCTCCTCTCACCTCCTGGTACCAAGAGTATCCAGGTTTTGCATAAAGGATGTTCCAGAGGGTGGAGTGGAGGGAAGAACACTGAAGTTCTGGGTTGTAGTTCTGGCCCCTTTGCTGTGTGACTGTGCAAGTCTCTGAGCTCTTCTCCATCTGCCATAAAGCAAGAGATAAGAGTGGTTTTTCTCAGCTCTGATATTCTTCTCTTGTGGGGGAGCTGGTAATGACAGATTCAAGGATAGGAACCAGAAAGCCAAGCAACCCTTGGAGACAAAATCCCAGTCAGGCCGGATGCCAGGTGGGGGAGAGGAGACCCAGAGAGAGGGCTGATTTTTTAGACCAGGTGTGAGCCTGCTTGACCTGAACCCTTGCCCTTGGCACTGACCTTGGAGAAGCTGTTTACCTAACCCATTCTCAGCCTCAGCGCCTTTGCTGCCCAGCCCCAGGAGCCACCCCCACCAGTCCCCAGGTCTCTAAGATTGCCCGTCTGTCCAGGATCATGGGTCATCTCACACTGGCTCTGGAAATGACTGGCACAGGAGGACAGTGAGGCTCTGGGAGGGCAGGCACTCACAGAAGGCCACATGGTTTGGTAATGTGGCTCCATCAGCAGTGGTGCTGCCTGGGCTGCCATGTCCACCTGAAGCTTCTCCTACCTGGAACTATCCTGGGCATGGAGCGTGGGTGACTGTGGCAGTGGACACAGCTTCCAGGGCACTCAGGGGTTACTACAGCCCTTTGGCTTCGGGGGAGTCTTAGACCCTGAGCCCCTGCAGGCTGGAGCTGGGAAGGGAATGTCCTGGAAACTGAGAGGGCGCTGTACCAGGCATGGAACCAACATTCAAACCACCCAGGTGCTGAGGGTGGGGGGGCTCCTGATGGGGAGCCAGCGGGAAAGTAGAGGGTCTGATCTCCCAAGTCCCTGCCATCCCCTTGTGCAGCCTGCTGTGGCCCTGGAGGGGACAGGGCCAGGTTTGCCACATGGGAGCCAGCCCGCAACAACCCTGTGGGGGTGCTGTTGGGATCAGAGGGGTCAGAGTGATGGACAGGGCAGGGTAGGGTGGGGAGACCACTCCTGTGTACTGCCAGGAGGGCCAGAGCCAGGACTCAGCACAGGCTCCCCCTGTGGACTTGAGATGCTTGTCCCCACCCAGGTGGCCGAGGGGACACCTACTGCAGGGCAGGGGATTCTGGGGGAGTGGTTACAGCTGAGGGTAAAGGAGAGGTGTGGTCAGGAGTGGGCAGGAGGGAAGGACAGTAGGTGGACAGACTGAGGGGGGAACAGCCCCCTTAAGGTCCCCAAAGTGGCAGGCATTGGAGGGGCCCTGGACAAGATGGCCCTCAGGCCTTGGCCCTCCCCTTGCAGACATCAAAGGTGGCCTTTGTGGCACCCCCAAATGTCTCCACCAGCTTGTCTTCCCAGGGGAGGACATTGCCCAGCAGCGGTGCAGTACAGTTGGCAATTCCCAGGACCTGGGCAGGTGTCAGTGCATGGTCCCACAGATTAAACTGGGCAATGTCACCAACAAAGGCCTGGGTGGCATCAAATCGGCCTCCCAGGGTATCCTGGGCCAAGAGAGCAACAGAGAAAGGAGAAACACGGAGTGAGGAAGCAGAACAGACAGCAGACAGCCTCAGAGTCAGGCGCCTGTCCCTGCCAAAGCCCTGCCCCACTTCCCAGATTCCAGCTCTGCCAAGGTTCCCACTCCACGCTCAAGTTCTAGCCCCACCCCCAGGTTCTAGCCCTGCCTTCAGGTTCCAACCCCACCCCCAGGTTCTAGCCCTGCCCTTAAAATTCTAATCCCACCCCAAGGTTCTAGCCCCACCCCAAGGTTCTGGCCTCACCAAGATTCTAGCCTTGCCTCTAGGTTCTAACTCCACCCCCAAGGCTCTAGCCCCTTTGCCAGGTCTCTGCTCTCTCTGTCCCTCAGGGTGCCCATCTGCTGAATGGTAGGTCAGATTTAGGGTCACCACTCTGTCTTCAGGTTCTCCCTCCCCAACCCCTTCTCCTCATGCTCCCCGCCAGGCCAGGATAAGCTCTTAGGCCTTCAGCCAACCCTGGTCTGAGCCTTACCTGCTCCTGGCCCAGAATAAGGATGCCATGAGGCTTGATGGGGTGCCAGGCTGCCAGATTCTCCCCAGAACCCCGCAGCTCCCCGTCCTGGTAGGCAGACCACAGGCCGTCCCTTGTGGTCCAGGTGATGCAGATGTGGTGCCAGCTGTTGTCTTTCAGGCTCATTGGCAGCTGGGCCACCTGGACAAAGGTACCCAAACCCCAGGTCAAAAGGGCCACAGGCTCGAGGCTGGAGTAGGGGATTGGGAGGATGGAGAACCTTTCATCCGAGGACCAACCCAAGTCCTGACCCTCCTTTCCCCAGTCCTGACCCCTTGCTCCTCTTCCCTCCCAGTCTACCCAAGCAGCTTCCCTAGGGCTCTGCAACTGTCCAGTTCTCCAGGCACACAAAGTTGGGGGTGGGGCACAGCAGTGTCTATATGTGATCTTTAGATCTCAGTGCCTGTCTGGGGCTCAGGAAGCACTGGTAGCAACACAATGGGCTTCAGATAGAGCTCAGGCACCAGTCTCTGACCTTGGTTCTGCCATCCACCTCCTGTGTGACCGTGGGGGAGGCTGCTTTTCCCTCTCTGGACCTCAGTTTCCTCATCAGTAAAGTGCAGGGCTCAGACAAGGGAGGGCATACATGCAGCCACCACCTATTCCTCCACCCAAGGCAGACATCGCCAATCAACCCCAAGCCTGATTCAGGCCAGGCTCTTTCTCATCACAGCACTCCTGAAGCCTATGCTAATAGATTGGTTGGCCTGTGAGTTGAAAGGAACTCTCTGGCTGTGCATCTAGTGCTCCCAGAGGGCTTCTTTGTGGCATAGGCTCACTGAGATCACGATTTAACAAGCATTCTCCAAGACCTCCTTGGTGCAGGGCCTGTTCTGGATACAGAGTCTGGGTCTGGTCTTGGCCTTTAACTGAACTACGCCTGCACAGGAGGGAGGACTTCAGGGAAAACACTGCCTGATGAAACAGTGAAGAACCACCAGGGAGGACCAGGAGGTATGAAGACTGAGAGGAAGGGGACGTGACACAGAACCACCCAGAAGGACCCTGGAATCCAGCCATTCCATGGCTAGACCCAACAAGACCATCAGCGGCATGCCTATGGCCGTGCCCTGTCCAGGGTGCTGAAATCCTTCTCACGAGGGCTGTCCTTTGAGCAGGCCTGGGACAAAGAACAGCAACCAGCGGGTGGAGTTCTGCTAACCTAATGTTAGAGCTTAGCGGGTGACAGGAGAAAATTACTGCTCCCTGGCTCATCTCTCCTCACCCCCATGAAAGGTGTCTTGCGGCCCTGTTTGCCTGTTGGCTGCTCCCAGATGGGGGTGACAGGTGCTGTCTGTGGGGGTCTCACAGGATCACCATGCCTGCAAGGCCAGAGCATGGCGGCGGGCAGGGGAGGAACTCTGGGAGAGAAAGGGGTGGTCAGACGCTTTCCTTCTCCCCCTTCAATCGCTATGCTGCTGCCACTGTTCACCTCCTAGGCTTGTCCTTGGCCTTTCTGCCAGCGGGGCTGGGGAGGTTGAGGCGGCGGGAGGCCTGGGCGTGAGAAGTGGGAGGGGTTGAGAGGTGTTTTCTAGAGCCAGATCCTGAATCACCCTCAATCCTTCACCTGCTATGTGTCCAGGGAGCACTGTCTCTCTCTGAGCCTCTCTTCTCCATCTGCAAAATGCGAACAAGGCAGGCACCGCCCTCCCTCACCATAGCGCGGAAGGTCAAGGGCAGGAGAGGGCCAGCTGCTTCTCAGCACAGCGCCTCACATAGCAGAATGGCTCACATCTGAGGAAGCTTGCGAACTGCTAGGCTTTGCTCAGAATCCTCTACCTGCACGTAAAGGTAGGATTTCTCACTCCAGCCCTAAGAGGTAAGGACTGGCATCATTCCTTCTTTTTTTTTTTTTTTTTTGCGGTACTGGGGATCGAACTCAGGACCCTGCGCTTGCTAGGCAAGCGCTTATTCCACTGAGCTATATCCCCAGCCCATCATTCCTGTTTTACAGATGAGGAAACTGAGGCACAGAGTGAGTAAATGACTATGTCATAGTGCAGTGCAGGACCAGGACTTGAACCTGGCATCCTGGGCTTGGCACCATTCCCTCCATAGTAGGGAGGGCAAGGGGGCTGGGTACAGGGGTGAGGTGCCCCCAGCATTCCCTCCCCCTCCCCAGGAGCCCTTGCACCCTGCTTTCTTCTTTGATCTCTGTCCAGGAGAACGAGCAGGGCACGGGGCCTATGCACCTGCAGCCCTGCCCCCTCACTCAGGTCCCTGAGAAGCCCCTTAACCTCTGTACGATAGCAACAGTGCCGCCAGCCTTCACTGGACACAAGCCTCTCTTTAGTGTGCCCCACATCTGACTTGTCTCTGTATTCCCAGAACCCAGCCTGGCACATAGCAGGCACTTAAGGTGTGCCACAGCTGCTGAGTGGCAGAGTGAAAGCACCAGCCCACACGTGGGACCCTGGTGGTGTAGAGGGTCCCGGAAGTGTGAGCCCAGCCCCACCCCCGGCCCAACCCACCTTGTCGTTGATCAGCAGCTCCATGGGCTCATGGCCTGCCTCCAGCAGCACAATCTCATTGGCTTGCCCAGGCACGGAGTAGGAGAAGGGAGTGCCCTGGCCTGTGCCACCCAACCTGGACCGCAGCCACATGGAGGCAGTGAAGGCGTAGAGCTCAGGCATGGCCTTGCGCACACGTGCATACATATAGTTGTTTCGGATGGGGATGCTGACCTTGAAGGCGTCCGGGGGGTTGTAGGCCGAGGACCCTGGGGGTAGACATTGTGGGGCCAGCGGTCAATGCCCAGGGTGGAAGGAAAGCTCACAGTTCCTGGCCACCCAATGTGTGTCAGGCACCTTCATCCCCTTTTCTACACTGCCTCTGTGCTCAGGGTCCTGGCTGGAGCCCACAGGTTCTGGATCTGCCATGTCTGAGTTCAAATCCTACCTGTGCCTCTTCCTGGCCATGTGACTTGCAAAATATTAAGCTTAACCTCACTAGCCCCAGTTTCATCATTAAAATGGGGTAATATTGCCTTCCTCTCAAGGCTGTGTGAAGATTGGGCAGAGCATATAAAGGGTCCGGCCCATAGTAAATGCTCACCAAATGTTAGCTATGGTTATTATTATTTAGAGTTCGTGGCTGCTCAGACATTCTCTATTGCTTGCTATGTGGTAGGCATCATCCCAAGCATTTTTACATACATCATTTCCTTCCTCGTAACAACCCTCCCGCTATTATTACCCTTGTTTACACATGGGAACAACATGACACAGAGAAGTTAACTTATTTTCTCAAGGCCACACAGCTAGTGAATAGTAAACCTGGGATTTGAACAACACAAATCTGCAGATCTGGAGCCTGGAGCCGGGATTCCCAATGTCCATGCCTGCACAATATCCATTCTGCTTCTCAGTCTCCCTGGCACTACCTTAAGGCTTAGGTGTCAAACAAATGACAAAAATCACAATTCACTGAAGGTGATGCTTGTGGGTGATTAAATTCATGACCATAGAGTCTAGACCTGGGTGGGTAGAGGTCTAGATCCTAGACTGTTGTGACCTTGGGAAAATCACGTGACTTCTCTGAACCTCAGTTTCCTTGCCTGTGAAAACTCCTGTCCAGTTTGGGAAGAAGTAATCAGCAAGGGTGTCCGGCACTTAGCTCTCTCTGAGGACAGGACAGAGCCAGAAATTGTTAATGACCACGTTGAGGTCTTGTGTTCCTGTCCAGCCTTTGCCTCTGGAGAGCACCACCGTGTTGTCCAGTGGTTCTATCACTCTAGAACCCCCCTCAGACTGAGGCCTCATCTGGGCTGTCAGCTCTGCAGGACCCACCGTGTTCCAGCTCGGCCACACGGCCCTGCAGGGCGTCCAGCTCCTTCTCTACCTCCTGGTGCTGGCGGTGGCTGCTGTGACTGAGGGCCGCACGCTCCTTCTCCAGTGCCAGCACCTTAGCCAGCAGCTGCCCCTCCAGCTCGTCCATCTTGGAGTGCAGGGCGGTGGGTACCGCAGGCGCTGGAGCGGGGGCAGCTGAGAGGTTCACACGGGCTGGGAGTTCCTGCTGCTCACAGGGCAGAGAAGGAGAGATGTGTGAGGTCATGGGATGAGTGAGGAAGCGCCCCAGGCTGTGAGATGCCACCACCCTGCTGAGTAATCACAGTCAGCCTCAGGGTCTCCATATGCAAAATGTGGACAGAAATACAACTGCAAGCAACCAGGCCTGGCCCCGCACTGGCAAGAGAATTGTGAGAAGTAAAGGAGCAGAGAGGAGTCACCCCTTTACCAGCCTGTCAGGACACAGACTTCCAGCAAGAAGAGCATGGACTGCAGCTTTCATCAGAGCCGCTGGGAGCCCAGCTGCCTCTCCACTGCCGCCCTACACCCCACTCCCTCACCTAGCCCAGGATGTCCTGGAGGACAGGGCCAGATCTGTGGCTGTGACATCCAGCCCCAAGAAAAGAGCTGCTGTTTTTGTGGCTTCACAGGACACTTTTGTGGCTGTGGTTGGTCTTCTCATCCCAGACAGATGCAGAGGCACAAGCCAGGGTCTTCAAGGATAGGACTCTGGTGTCAAGGCCTTTTCAGGGTAAGATCCCACACTCTGGAGTCAGACAGCTCAGGGCTCAGATCCAGCTTGGGCACCAACCTGTTGTAGGACCCTCATAAAAGTCCCTTGATCTCTCTGAACTTATTTCCTCACGAGAACACTGCATCTATTTGGAAATGCTGGGGGGAGGATTAAGCGGAAATGCCAATAAACAGAGCTTGCTCATTGCAACTACTGTCTAGGGCAGAGTGGTTCAGGTTATACTCTGAGACCCCATGCAGCCTGGGATGAGGCCAGGGCTCCCTCCTTGCCTGTCTCAAGAACTCAGCAGCCAGAGGCAGGAGCCAGGGGGCCCGGCTTCCTCCTCTCCTGGGGCACCGGAAGGAAGATGAGGCCGCAAGTTCAACTTTTGGAGGGGCCAGTCCCTGGTGGGTATGTCACAGAAACATCCGTAGAAGATTAATAATTCAATGAGCTTCTGGGAGTCAAATTATAAGCATTCATCATCCACCCAACTTCCTCCATGCTCTAAAGTCCCCGTGGATAAGCCACTTCCACTCTCCCCTGGGGCCTGGGCAGTTCCCGCTCAGCCTGGCCCAGGATCCTGCTCCGAATCCTCCAGGTTCATTCTCAGAGCAAGTATGCTCCCATCAGCTACCATGTGCCGGACGCTGTCCCTGGTGCTGATGACACAGCAGAAGGCAAAACGGGAAGCCAAGAACCCAACACTTCCTGAGGGCTCTGAGCTGAGACAGGCTGAGCTGCAGCTTAGGACAAGTGTAGAAGATCGTCTTAGCCTCAGGTGAGCCAACTGTGGCCTTGCAGGCCCTTTGCTAGGCGACATGGGGCACGTCCCCTGTCCTCTCTTAGCCTGCTCTCTAGCCTGAGACAAGGGGAATGCCAGCGGGAGTATGGGAGCTGCCATCGTGACCAATGACAGGGCCTCAGGCTTACGAGTTAGAGAATGACACTTGGCTCGACCCCTGCACCCCAAGAACATATGGCTTCACGATTCCTCATCCATAAAGAGGGGCCCCAGAACTCCCAGCTTGCAGATCCTGGGTAGGCTGACTGATGGCGTGTGGGGAAGGAACCAGCCCACAGCCTGGCCAGCTCAGCATCCACAGATGGCTTCAGGGGCACGAGGTGATGTGGGAAGTCCTTAGCGGGACTCTCAGCTGCCATGCAAGCGGCAGCTGGGCTTCAGACAATGTTCACTCATTGGACTTTTTTTTACACATAGGTGATGTAGGTCCCCAATGTCCCCATTTCACAGGCAGAGGAAATGAGTGAAAGTCACCCATCATCACAGGAGCTGGCAGCAGAGAGAACTCCAGGTGGCTGGTCTTCACAGCTCCCATAGGAGAGGAGAGGTTGCCTCAAATGGCTAGGGCCCTGGTACCAGCTCAGGCACAGCCCCCCATCTCTCCATCTGGTGGCAAAGCGGGGAGGACTGAGGATCAGCCTCATCTCTCCACCCTGTGAAATGGGTCAGCAGGATGAAGTCACCAAGCCTGGCTCTAGGAAGGGACCCCATGGAGAAGTGTGGAGAAGGCCCTGAGCCACCTTTACCCCCCACCACATGCCATGTAAGAGGTCACAGCTGCCTGCACTTCCAGATGTTGGCCTGTCCCCTCCCCCTGGGCTGGGCTGGAGCCAAGGGAGGAGATACAGGGGCGGATAAAAGAGCGCCTTAGTATATCCAACCCTGCCTTTACAGTGACCTGAAGGCTCACACTCACTGCAATATGCCTGCAAGTCTTGGCTCTGGTGTAGACAAACCGCAAAGCCTCAGTTTCCCCTCCTATAAAATGGAGGCACAAAGCCTCTCTCTGTCCATCCCCAGGACAGATGGAAGAATTGGAGGCAGGAATAGAGAAGCATCCTGCAAACTGTGAGGCCTGATCATGTGAGCTGACCAGGAGCTCACTACCCCCAGAGCCTCCATCTGATCACCATTGGCCAGTGATCATGGTTGGACAGGGCCAGCTCCCAACTGCTCACTGGACTTCCAGGGAGCCTTGAGCTGTTTCCTGCCCAGCCCCCCGCACTGATCTGCCTCAGTGCCCACCTTCCTCTGTGCCAGGGCTGCCCTTGGCACTTCCCATGGGTCTTCACAGCCTCTCATTCACACTCACACTCTGAGGACACAGCTGGGGAAACTGAGGCAGCAGTCCTTCTGAACTATCTGACACCCCTGGAGTACATCTTCTCTCTAGCTAAGGGAAGGAGCTCTGCCAGGAGGGACAGGATGTGCAGGGTATTTACACCATGCTGCTTCCTTCGAGGAGCGCACAGAACATGCGCTGGCTGGGGGAGGTGCACAAGCTGTCACAGCACCCGCCCCACGCTGCGTGGCCAGGAAGGGCAGGGAGGAGGTGGGCTCCAGAGCATGTGCAGCCCCCTGTGTGTGAATCACAGGAGCACAACTCTCCCCACCCCCCGGCCATCTGCTGCGGTGTGGGTTGTGGTGCGTGGGCTCCTGGCCTGGCGCCAAGCAGGCCGCTGGCCTACGATGACGGAGAGGGGAAGTGGGAGCCTGGACTCCCACTGGGCCCCCCATCCCAGCTCGGCTGCAGATGTGCTGGGCTCCTTTGTGCTCAGGGCTGTCAGGCTCTGCTCCCCAGGAGCCGGGCAAACGCTTCTCAGTTGCTCTCACCAGCCAGGGAGGAAAGAGGCCTGCTATACAGCCAAGGGGACCCAAAACTTGGAGCCAGAGGCTGCCTACCTAAGGTCACACAGTCAAGGAGCCACGGGGCGAGGATTTCAGCCTGTGCCCACTCCTCAGTCCTCTGCCGATGAGCTAGGCCTCATGTGCCCTATGTGGGCACAAGCTGGGCGCTCTGTCTGCTTTTGGGCTGAACTTTAGGGTCAGGGTCTCCCTCTGCACAGCCCACACTGTCTGACAGCACGGGACGTGGCTCCAGGGACAGCAGCAAGGTCACAACCCTGTGCAGCCCCGCATGTCCCATGAGTCCTGCTCAGCTCCAGCAGAGAGACTGCTGTGCCTTGGTTTTCCCATTGGCAAAACAGGCCACAAGGAAAACACTGCCTCATAGCACAGCAGGGAGGATGATGAATGAAGATTTGCCGCACGTAGAACTGGCGCACGAAGCATTACGACAGTGTCAGCCCTTGTACTTAGGATAGAAGCTACTTAAACACCCCTTGAAGTGGCCCTCTGCTCTCCATCTCCGCCCCCGAATCTTCCTGTTGAGTGGTTATGTCAAGGAAGGAGCCTCACGCGCAGTTCCCTACTGTGTGTGAGCTTGTGCAGCGTACAGTGCGGCACCGCATCTGCTTGCGGGTGGCGTCCCCAAGGCTGTGTCTTCGCTCTGGCTTGGGTGCTTCTCCACATAGCACCAGAAGCTGACACCTGTTACACTGCTCTCCTGCTTAAACCCCCTGTTCAGCCCTTCAGCCCCAACACAGAACCCCTGGCCCTCTAGCCTCACTGCAGGACTACATCTCACCCACAGGCGACAGGTGACTTCCTCCACACTGCCCCGGAAGCCCCACACTCCTCTGACCCTCAGGCCTCCGCAGTCCTGATCCTTTGGTCCAAAACACTCTTCCTTCCCCTGCTCCCCTCTGCCCATTGACAGCTCCCCCTCCAGATGGCCAGGAGAGGGGGAGAGGCCCTGAGGGCTCCTCTGCAGGGCCACTGAACACCTGTGTGCAATCACAGCATGGCTCATTCATTCCCCCACCAGCGTGGGGCGTGGCAACACCATGTCCTGGTCATGGACATCAATGCTCACTTACTAGCTCTTGGCTTTGGGCAAGTTGCTCAAACTGTCCTTCAGTCTCCTGCTCTGGAAGATGTGGGTAATAACACATTGGGATATAAGGAATGATTAAACGAAAGAATCTATGTCGAGTCTGGCACACAAGACATACATGCTGGGGATGACTCTTATCCTCTGTTACTACTGAGAGGCAGGAGAGCAGTTCTAGGAACTGGAGTGCTTGATCAAAACACCAGCTGAGCCACTTTGGCAAGTGTCTGAGCCTCTCAGAGCCTGGGAGAGGGGACAATGAGAGCGGCAGGGTGCTCAGGATCAGTCGTAAGGTCCTTTGACAAAGGGTGTGCCTGCTGCCTCATGTTGAGTGCCGGGCACCAGAGCCTGGAGGCAGAGAAGTCCCGTGTCCGCCACAGCACGGGTGTGCAGGGCTCTGCCCAGGGTGGGGAGAGGGGGTGCCAGGGAGCCCTGCTTTCCCTGTGCTCCTCTTTTCTCTCAAACAGGAGCCACTCAGACAGGGAGGAGAAGCGAGGGGCAGAGCTGGACCATCCTGGTCTCCATTGCCAATCTGGAGCTGTCATGAGATGACAGTGGGCGAGGGGGATGGAAAGGCTCCCTCTGGAGGCCAATAGGCTGCTGCATGTCCCAGGCACCCTTGTGGGCCTTCAGGTTCCAAAGGATGGGCCCCCCTACCTCTCCAGAAGGCCAGAGAATCTCTGCCACCCACACACCCTCTGCTTCCTGGTTAAAAATCCTCAGCAAAGACTGCAAACTCACCCCTAGCCCACTTCCATCAGAAATCCTGGTGGGCATCCCAGTCATACTATATGGGCTTGGGGAAGTCTCTTGCCCTCTCTGAGCCTTGGTTTCTTTTGGAGTAAGATGAAGGCTGGTGGGGGGAGACCTAAATGCTTCCACCTTGGGTTGGCCGCCTCAATCCTTGTCCCCACTGTTCCATGGGGACGATGCACCCAAGACTGTCCTGGGGAGACCCCACTGTGCACTTCTCTCAAAAGGAGGCTGACCTTTGGCCTCTGACCTCATTGCACCTCCCGCTGGCAAAGCCTTCTGTGCAAAATGCCATTCAACATGAATGGGAGGTGCATCAGTAATTATTAGAGCAATGCAAATGAAAGTTACAAGTCCACTGCACACCCACTGGGACCAGGGGTGCTATAAAATCCCCAAGCCCAGGCTGGCCAGGTTTACACGCAGGTGGGTGTGCAAATGCTCACAGCCAATTTGGGAAGACGTATGGCCGGACCTACCTACCGATGCTAAATATATGCCCTTCACCACCCAGGCCTCCCACTTCTGGGGACAGATCTGGAGGAAGGGCTGGGAGTAGCTGGAGATACCGGGAGATTGGCCACAGCCGCTGTGAGTATGCCATCAGCCACAGCTCGGACATCCACCGCAGGAGAGTGGGTCAGAGCACAAAGGTGCAGTGCAATGGGACAGCAATAGCAATGAGAAATGGCAAGCCACTGTCCCTAGAGCCAGACTTGAAGGAGCACAGTGCCCGAAGTTCAGGTGCAGGGTAGAGTGGCCCCTGGCGAGAGAAGCCTTGGGGAAGGCCTGACTTGGGGGGCATGATTGAGCCTTCTGGGGAGCCTGCATGGCCGTGACTCTTGATCTGGGTTGCTGCCATGAGTGTTATTCATGCACACATCTTCTTGGGGCTGTCCTCATTGGCTTTGGGTCCTCTGCAAGCAGGATATTTGAGCGTTTGCACATCTTGGATGTAAGATAAATACTCCCAAATAGACCATAGGGTTGGCCCAGGCTTCTGCCCAAGCAGTGCCTGCCAGCTAGGGGTCTCCCCTGCCAGGGACAAGGGTGGGAAAGAATACAGGATGACAGTTCCCATTTGACAGATGGGAAAATTGAAGATCAGAGAGGAGAAGGTGCCGTCTCAGGTCACAGCAAGTAGGTGGCAGAGGTGGGGTTTAAAAGGCCAGGCTTCTTGCCAGGATGAAGGGGTCACTGCTGGTGGGAGCAGGAGGTGAAGCGTCCACAGAGTGGCCTCACCTCATCCATCCTGCTCCTTTACGGATAAGAATACTAAGGCTGAGCCAGGTGTGGTGGTGCACGCCTGTAATCCCACACTCTGGGGTGGCTGAGGCAGGAGGATTGTAAATTCAAGCCCAGCCTGGGAAACTCAGTGACTTAATGAGGCTGTCTCAAAATAAAAACTAAAACAGTTTGGGGATGTAGCTCAGTCCCAAGGCCCCAGGTTCAATCCCCATTGTCAAAAACAAAACCAAAAGAACACTGAGGCTGGGAAAGAGAGAATCAAAGAAGAACTGAGCCTATTTCCCAGGACAGCAGACTGCATAGCTAACAGGTAGGCACTGGGTGCCTATTAAGTGTCACCTGCTACTAGTGCAGCCTCTAGGTTACTTCGGCAGGCAGCAGACAGCCTTTGTGGACCATCCGGAAGCTGTCTGCTCAGAGTGTCTAGCCTTAGACACCACCCTCATTGTCTTTCCCTGTCTTGCAGGTGAATGAGGCTCGACCCCTGCAGAGGAGTCAGAGTTAATGAAGAAAAACAAGGGCTTTGGAACCAGAAAGGTCAAGCCCTGTTGCTGAGACCTGGGGCCTGCTTCTTAACCTCTCTCAACTTTGGTTTCTCTGCAAAAGGGGCACAGACTAGCACCTCCCCATAGGAAGTACATGAGGACTCAATGATGCTTTACACTGCCTGGTGCATACTAAGTGCCCAGTAACTGTGAGCTATAACTGTTGTTCTAGCCAAATCCCTGGCTCACCTGAATCTGGCATCCTCTGGGACTGTCATCAGGATATCCCCTGCCATGGCCCCCACTCCAGGGTGAGGGGAGCCAATGAGCTTGCCAGATGGGGTTAAGGGCAGAGTTTATGTTTTTAAAAATGGCTGTCCAAGTCCATCTTGGAGTTTTACTGTACACACAAATTAGCCCAAAAAACAGGACACTGGGACATGCATCCATGGCCCATTGCCTTGTAAATGGTCCAGCTCTCTTGGAAAGTGCTTCTTGGCCACGGTCATCAAAAGTCAATCTCCTCTGACCCAGGAATAGCACCCCTGGGAATTCAGCCTCAAGAATTGAAGCAACAGACTTGAAGAAAGCAAAACACAACACTCTACACATAACAGATCGGGGAGTGAGCATCTAGAAGAAGGAGGAAAAGGGGAGGAAGAGGGAGGAGGAGGAGGAAGAGGAGGAGCAGAAACAGCCCACATCCTCAGTGCCAGAGCCGGTCAGGAGATGGGCAGTGGCAGAAGTCACTAAGGTGGCAATTACCCAACAGCTCTGACAATGGCCACACATGGTGGGAAGAGGGGCTGCAAAAGGGAGAAAATGGTGGAATTAGATGTAACCCCCTCAACCTTTTGACTTTTTTCAACCACCACAACAAGACATAAACAAGAAAAACAATTTCTCCTAAGCCCTCACATGGGCCTCCAGTGAGGGGTCTGCAGGGAGACCCGGCCAGCCTGACCCTCCCCACCTTCTGTAGTCAGGTCTGATGGGGGCCAGGTGAGTCAGAGATATGCAGGTGGCCACAGCCGGGTGAGGATTGTGGGAGCACGTGCAGGGGTAGAAGGGGACAGAGTGAGTCATGGAAGACTTCTGGGAGGAGGTGACCACAGTGCAGACTCTTAGAGGGGGAGAAGGATCGTGCTGGGGGGATCTGGGCAGAGGCGGAGAACTGAGAAGTGAGAGTGGAGAGGTGACCAGATCCCGAAGGGCAGACTGGGGAGTTTGTACCCCAGGCTCTTGGAGCTGCCTGGAGGAGGAAGAGAAAGGGGAGGGGGAGACAAGGTGTGCACGATGTGCAAGACCAGCAGAGAGGCCAGCTGACCTCAGCCAGGAGGGAGAGGATCCCAGCACAGCTCCACAGAGCACCCAGGAAGCAGGTTGGCAGGGCCCTGGGTGCAAGCTGGAGTGGGGCAGGGTGTGGTTAGGAGCCGGGGACGGCCAGAGCCAGGTGGTCAGCAGGCAGTGGGCTCGGTGGGTCTGGGAACAGATCTGGTCAAGGCCCACTGTGTGTGGGGGGGTGCTGGAAGCCCAGGGAGTGGCTGAGTTCACCCAGGGAAAAGATGAGGGGCATCTAGGGGCAGGCAAACCCCACAGGACCAGAGCGGAGAGAAGGCAGAAGGGCAGAGGGAGACATACAGGAGCCAAGGGCCTGAGGTCTGTGGGAGAGAATGAGGACGGTCCAAGGTCAGAGGGGACCCAGCAAGAGAAGGACTGAAGTCTTCATTCACTTCGTCAAGTCTAGGGGCATCAGCCAGAGAGCACTTTCAGGGCGGTGGTGACGGACCCTGAGAGTCTGGAGGCTTTGAGGATAAAGGATGAGAAAAGAGGGAAAAAATAAGAAGCGGCTCAAGGGGACCCAGCAGAAACCAAGAGTCTGACACCTGTAGACCAAAGCCCCTGCCAAACGCCCCTGGGCACAGCCAGGCCGGGAGGGGGGCCCGGTGGCCGGGCAGCCCCTGCCTTTCTTTCTTCACCCCTGCTGTACGCTGAGAGCACAAGAAGGTGCATGTGGGGAAGCCAGGGCTCCCCCGTCTGGAAGCCTGACCTGCTGCCAAATCCCAGGATCCCCCCTGCCTCAGCAGGCTCCCAGGAGGAGAGCCCACCCTGCCAAGTGCCGCAGGTGCCAGGGAACAGGTCCAGGGCCAGCCCGGCCCTGTCAGCCCCAGACATGGGAGGAGCCACCTGTGCCATCTGGATGTGGGGGCAGGGCCATGGCAGGCAAGAAGAGAGAGGTGGACCAGAAATGAAATTATTTTTACATTCATAAAATCTGTTTCCTGAAAAGGAGACTGTGTTCCTGTTTTTATTTTTGGTTGCATTTTAGAAAATAGTAACATTATAGCATGTTGTTAAAAATAGCAATCACTCCAACTGATTGATCAGACCTCTGCGCCAGGCACTCTTCTGGCCTTTTACATAAATTGGCTCCCTCGCCCTCTGTTGCCTCAGTGAAGCCCATGCTGCTCTTATGCCCACTTTACAGGTGAGAAAACTGAGAGTCCCTTCACCTTGGACTTTGAGCTTTTCCCTGGCCGTTTTTCCTGTTGTCAGCTCTAGGACCCCCGGCCCTCATCCCCAGAGCGGTTTAACTTAGGGTGGGAGTCCCCCCGCACTTCTTTTCTCTGGCTTGCCCGGCCACACTGACTGGGATAAGGAAGCATTGGGGGAGCTGGTGTCTTGGCCCTTCTGTCCTCTTCTTCCACAGATCTAAGGCTCTTCCTCGTGGTCTAGGAGTGAGTCCCTGGCAGGGCTGTCCACAGCTGTTTGTAGCACCCCGTCTGGAGAAACGTCTGGCCCAGGGTCACCCATACAATGGAGGAGGAGCCGAGGTGAAGCCCTGTTCTCCACCACCCGATCCCTGCCCCCCAGGAGGCTGGTTTCAGGAGTCTGAGGCTGCCCCCCTCCAGCTTCTGAGGAGGGGCCAGTAGTCTGAGCCCATTCATTCAAGGGTGGGAGGTAGTGCACCCTGTTTTGTATTATGGACCTGTTCCCTTCTTTTCAATGCAAGAGTAAGACCCCAAGTCCTTTGGGCAGCACATCCTATCTCCTGACCATAGTGTGGGCTGGTGCAGTTTTGGGGACTCCAGGAGAAGGAACTGACATGGATCTTTATTTAGATCCTGGTACCTGCCAAGCATTTCCACACGCCTATGTTTCAATCAATTTCCACCAGGAGGACCCATTTTACAGCTGCAGAAACTGAGGCTGGGAGCTGTGCCTGGAGAGGAAAGGGGCTCAGCACCAATCCTTCCTCTTGGTGCACCCCGGGTACTGCGGTCTGGATGACAAACGATGCTTGGCTGCGTCCCAGACTGGTACCCTCCCGATCCCCCCTCTCGGCCCTGGCCGAGGCCACGGGGACCGAGGCGACTGCAGGGCTCCCTACGCCCCCGGTGGCCGCGCCCCTCCCACCTGGCGGCTCCCCGACGGCGCGGGCGCCGGGCTCACCTCGATGCGGTCGATGCGGTCCCGCAGGGCTCGCACCGCGTCCTCCAGCTCCAGCACGAGTGCGGGCGAGTCCCAGGTGCCGTCGGCCATGGTGTCGCGGCGGGGCCCGGCGTCCTGGAGGCCGCGCGGCAGGCCGCTCTCGCAGCGGCCCAGCTTGCCCGTGAGCTCGCGGATGGTGTCCTGGTCTGCGCGGATGCGCGCCTCCTGCTGCAGCGCCGTCTGGCGCAGCTGCTCCGCCGTGCTCTGCAGCAGCAGCAGCTCCTCGCGTTCGCCCGCCGCCGCCGCGTCGCCCTGCTCTGTCCCCGACGGGCAGGCGGCAGCCAGCGGCGTGCACAGGAAGCGGCTGAAGAGCGGCCCGGGCGGCAGCGGGTGCGCGCTGGAGGCCGGAGCCCCGGGCAGCGCGGAGGGCCCGGCCGAGCCGCCCAAGCCGTGCAGCGCGCTCAGGCTGCGCTGCGGGCCCGGGGACGCGGCGGCGCCCGGGGCGGCCGAGGCGTTGTCTCCGCCGCCGCCGGGCAGCGCCCGCGCCGGGCTGGCCGCCAGGGGCACGCTGGCGATGATGCAGATGACGGCACCGAGGAACGCCAGCATGCCCGCGGCCAGCAGCACGGCCAGGAACTTCAGCGTGAGGCGGGCGGCGGGGCGCACGAGGCCCCGGCAGGCGCGGCGGCGGGGTCGGGGCGCGGGGCCCGGGAGCGCGGGAGCGGAGCGGGAGCCGAGCCGGAGCTGTCTCCGCGGCCGCTGCTGCCGCCGCTCTGAGCCCTGGCGCGCGTCGGGAGGAGGAGAAGGCGGCGGGCGCGGCAGCCCCGCCCCACTCGCTCCCCCGGGCCGGCCCTGGCCCAGCCCCGCACCCGTTCCATGCCGGGCGCCCAGGTGCAGGCGCTGCCAGGGGTGCAGCGAAGACGCGCCGCAGAGGCCTCCTGAGTGACCCCACCCTCCCCTCATGTTCCCCGGGCTCCTTCCTCCCGGCAAAGCCAGTGCCCACAGCTACCTTGCGTGGCCTTTTTCCTCTGCGTGGGGCTCTGTGTTGCGCACGCTGCAATAAACCTTTGCCTGGACAGGCTCACGTCGCAAACCAGGAGACTGAGGCCCACTGAGGTCAAGTCGCTGCCCAAGGTCACACATCTGGTCTGTGTGGGAGCCTCATTGGCTGGACCTGGGCTCCCAGATGGAGCTGCTGGGGGGGGCAGCGTTGGGGAGGGGGTGTTTGATGTTAACTTGGTTTATACTCTGGCCACCGGCCTGTCACCTGCCATCTTTAACCTCTCAAAGGAGCAAGAGTTTGCTTCCCTCCATCTTCATGCAGAAAACCTTTCCGCGGTTCCTGGAAGTAGCAGAAACTCCTCCTCTGAATCCTTGGGGTACACAGACATCAGAGGTCTGGGAGAAGACCATGCCCTCTCCTTGTCCTCTGCGTGAGGATGACAGGTAGGAAGAACTCTGGTGGCCAGGAGGACCAGGCAGGGAAGGGACCAGCAGTGAGAGACGTGGGCAGGAAGGGAGGGTGTGTGTGTGAAGTCAAAACTGTCTTTATGTATTTTGTTGAAAATTAACTTAATTAAATGCTTTAGAAAGAATCCTACTGCACAGTGCTGCTCTAGTTCTGCGTCCCCATAGGGCTGTCCTTGGTCAGTGTAGATTCCTACGGCTGGAAGGGCTGTGGGTGTCCTGCTGTGGCCTGTACCTGTGGGAGTTGCTGAGACTCTTTCTTCTGTACCTGCGTTCTATTTTTTTTCTTTTGGGGCGGTACCGGGAATCAAACTCAGGACCTTATGCTTGCCAGGCAGGTGCTGTACCACTGGGCTACATCCTCAGCCTGCACCTGCATTCTTCATTTGAAAGGGAAGCTCCAGCTGGAGTCCGTGGCCCACCACGGCCACCATGGTGGTCTTGAGTGGTCTTTGAAGAATGCTGGTGGTGGTTGTGGGGACACCAGAACATTTCTGAGGAGGCAGCAGCCCCGGGGAAACCCTATCTAGCCACAGGGAAGCTGTTCAGTAGTCCCCAAGCACATGCTCCAAGCCCGTTGCCATGCTGTTTGCCATCTCTGGTAGTCAGGGGTTGTCGTCCAGCTCTGAGCATAGGAGCAGAGCAAGCACGAACTCTGTGTACAATGAGCCTTGTGTGGATGGATGTGAGTTAGGGCTTGTTGAGGAAGTGATCCGAAAACCCAACCCAGGCAGCACAGCTTGGAGGAAGTGTCTTAGGGACAAAGACATGAGCCCTGATGTCCTGGATGGAGCACTGGGGCTCCTGGTACAACTCACGTGTCCTGTGAAGACAGAAACGCACAAGTAGCACGCCCAGGAGAAACTGGCCACTTGCCTGTCACCTGGTGAGGCTGTGAGAGGGAGTTCTGCCAGGGACACAAGAGCACTATCACTTGGGCTTCAGATGGTGTTGGCTTTCCGTGGGCTGTCCAGTGAGAGTCTGGGGACGGATGGATAAAGGGGTCCAGGGGCTGGAGTCGGATCTTAGGCCAGCTGGTCTGTTTATCTCCAGGTCTGTCTTTTAAACCTGTGATATGAACATGTCAGTCCCCTGTCGATGAGTGACATGTGGCCCCATCCTTCCTTTAGTGCGTCTTTTGTGTATGGTGAACAGCTCCGGAAGACAGAGGCAGTGACTCCCTCTGGGCCAAAGAGCAGATTTGTTCTCTGATCCATGGCTCAGGGCACACACGGGGCAGGTCAGCTTGTAGCCGCGAACGGCAGAGAAGGCTGAGCTGCAGTTCCTGGGCTCCAATCTGCCTCACTGAGTATTTGGTACCTGAGAATGTGGCCTGAGCCACCCTTGGGGCGTGGGGACTCCTGAAGTTTACACTGCCTGTGTCCTTGGTCTCTGATGCAGGCCTTCTGAGCCTCCTGCCAGCACCTGTGAAGGCATGCAAGGCTCCCTTGTGAATCTGCAAGTAGGGCAGATCATGGGAATCTCAGAGGTCCCAAAACCATCTCTGTGCCTCAGTTTCCTGATCTATAGAGTGAGGAATCAAAGGACATGGAAAGCCACAGTAGCCAAATGTGGTGGCGCACGCCTATAATCTCAGCACTCAGGAGGCTGAAGTAGGAGGATCATTGTGAGTTCAAGACCAACCTGGGCTACAAAGTGAGCTCAAGGCCAGCTTGAACTGCATAGCAAGACCCTGTTTCAAAAAAGACAAAAAAAAAAAAAAGACAAAAAAAAAAAGAAAAGAAAGCATAGTAAACTTCGGCTCTTCTGTCAGCTTCTCTGGGCTTGATCTGAACACTCCTCCTTCTTCCAGGCTCACCTCCCATCCCTCGCTGCCTGCAGCGACCCCAAATGGTGCGAATGAGCTCTGAGACTCCAGCTTATGGCCCCTCTCTGCCTCTGCTCACAGAGTCCCCTGCCTGCAATACCATTTCCCCCTCCCTGATTCTGCTCTAAGTCTAGCACTCAGTGTGAAACTCAAGGTAGGATCTTGGAGAAAGCTTTGGTGACTCACTCCCCCAAGCAGTGCTGCCGGGCGCAGAACAGGGTGCCGAGGACACACAGGTCATTGTGCCCCTCTGTCCTGGGCTCTGGGGTGGGCCCTGTTTAATCTTAACTTAGAATTCATCAGGGACCATAGAAGTCTTCTCAGGGGGCTTTCCACAAATGTCCCCACATGTTCCAGCAGGAGTCTCACGTCTCCTGGGTTGTTTCTTTTTCTTTTTTTTTTTTTTTTTTTTGCGGTACTGGGGATCGAACTCAGGACCCTGCACTTGCTAGGCAAGCGCTTATTCCACTGAGCTATATCCCCAGCCCCAAGGAAGAGGTTCTTTTGTTTTTTTTCTTTGGTGGTACTGGGGGTTGAACTCAGGACCCTGCGCTTGCTAGGCAGGCGCTTATTCCACTGAGCTATATCCCTAGCCCCTCCTGGGTTGCTTCTTCACTTTCATCCCATTTTCAGGGTGAGGGAATTTTGGTGTAAATAACAAATACAGCCATTCATTTAAAGACGTTTTTAGACCATCTTTGTGGCAGGCATAGTGCCAGGCACTGAGGTGGGGATGAGATAAGCTTACAGGGTTTAGATTCTAATGGTGAGGCAGGTGGTAAGCAAATGAATAATTAAATAAACAAGTCAATTTACAGCTGTGGTGAGAACCACAAAGCATAATTTTAAAGTAATATGAAAGAAAGTTTTAAGACACTATAAATACAGAGGGGTGGGGAGATTTACAGGGTCGTCAGAAAGGGCCTGCATTCGAGCTGAGACGTGAATGACCTGAGAAACCAACCATGCAGAAATGGGGGAGATGGATTGTTCTAAGCAGAAAGAACAGATAGTGCAAAGGCCCTGAGGCAACACGATGAGCTCAGTGCATTCCAGAAGCAGAAGGAAGACCGCTGAGGCTGAAGCAGAATGGTGGCTCATTGCCTGGGCAACTTGGTGACTGCATGAGGCCCTGCCCCCACTCCCGATAAAAAAGGCTTCCCGCAGAGCTTCACGCAGACTTAGCTAAGATGTGGCCAACTGGAGGGAGCTCCTGGTCCACGTCAGTAGGGGCCGGGAGCTGCCCTGAAGAGCATGGCTTTAGCTCAGAAGTTGGCATAACACATGAAGCTGGAGGGGAGCCACCCACAGTGCCCCCTGCATCAAGATCCTCTCCTCCAGCCGGAGTCAGGGATCGGTAGTGGTGACACTCTTCTCTGTCTGCAGGCTCGGCCCTTTTGGACGCTTAAACACCCAATGAGGGAAGGGTCACTGTGAGCAGATGGACTTCTTTTCTCTAGCAGGTAGGGAAGTGGCAACTGGGGACAGAAAGCCACCTGAGTCCACCCTGGGCATCTCCATCCCAAAGGGCATGGTTCAGCCTCCACTAGGTCTGGTGTGAGGCCTGAAGTCTCCTCATCTGTAAGATGAAGGCACAGGTGCCGGCCTGGAGAACCGCATTGGGGATTGAATACAGCCAGGTGAGAGGTTGTGTGTAGACTCCCCGGGGATGCCAGCCTGGGGCCACCTTCCCCCAATGCTTGTATTCCTGGGGCACGGCCCAGTGCCTGGCACTTAGTGGGTGCCCAATACATCCTAGCCTTTTCCTAGTTTATTCTGCTAAATTAGGTGCTCAGTAAATGTTAATTTCCTTCTTTTCATTCTCCAGGTGGCTCTAGGCCTGACTCCATAAAGCTACCCCTTTTTGGCTTCCCTTCCTGACTGCTTTGTGAACAGGGCTAGGGAGTCATTTGGACAAGGCACATACATGTATTGGTCTCACAAGGGCCCAGGAATGTTTGCAGGTTCCGAGTGGGTGCTGGGATGAGGACGGGTGCTAGGTTCTCCTCCCCAGGGAAGCCCAGAGATTTCCAGTCAGAGTCTCCGCCTCCCTGCAAGCAGCAGAAGGAGCCAACCCAGCTCGAGGGCTTGGGCAGGAAGCGAGGGCATCTGTTTCCGCACGCGCTCGGGAGGGGCTGAGAAGCAGGAGGGAACACGTGTCTTCCTTGCAGGCTTTGGCTGGAGATGGTGCACTTGGGTTCAGGCCCAGGGGAGACAGGTCAGGAGGAGCCAGAAGTCGGGCTGAGGGTCTGGGGGCCCTTGCTGACTCCAGGGCATCCGATTGCCCCAGAGCTGGCCTCTCCCTCCTTTGGATTCTTTCCCACTACTGCCAACCCTGGGCACCATTACAAATGTCTCCATTTCACAGATGAGAAAACTGAAGCTCAGAGTGGCTCACTTTTAGTCCAGAATCCCAGGGCTAGGGGCTGCATAGCTGGTATTTAAATCCAGAGATTGTCAGACTTCACATCTCCCATGCTCACTCCCTCAAAGAGCTGATCTGACCCTGCCTGATGAGGAAGCAGCCCAGACGTGCTGAGAAGCATCCTTTCTCCCCAGACCCTCCCTCAGGGCCCTCCTGAGACCCCCATCTGCCAGTGCAATCCTTTTTCGTCTCACCCAGGGCTCCCATGCCAGGTTCTCCTGTGCTGACCTGCAGTTCGCATTTCCCCAGAGAGTCCAAGGACTTCCTGAGGCCACTATCTCATTTCTCACATGGGTTACTGGCACCCAGGGAGTGCCCAGGGTGTATCCAACGCATGCACCATGGAGTGCGGTGGCTGGTCACACGTCTTCAGTGCCCCTGGAAAAGACAGTGTTCCAACGGCCCTAAGAGTCTTCAGACGCTGCCCTTAGAGTTTCCTACTCTGTAAAATGGGAATGCTGCTGACAGCAGTGGAGGTCCTGGGGCGGCCTGGCAGCGACTCCTCAGATGCCATCTGTTCCCCGGTCTTCTCGGAACACAGAGTGAGCCGGAGAGGTGGGGGCAGGGTGGAGACACTCTCAGCCTGGAAGAAGGGATTGGCGCATGGGTCCAAGGGGCTGGGAGGGCCTGCAGGCCAGGCTCCTGACTGACCCTGACCCCTGTGCTTGCCAACTGCACCTCAGGGTGGGTCTCTCTCCTCTCTGATGTTTGTCAGCCATCAGCAATAACTTGTAGCCACTGGCAAATTGCACCCACAGGTGATTTATCTTCCAGACATAAAAAAGTGCAAAGTGGGGTGGGCAAGGGAACCTCCCAAGATCCCCACCTTCATTCTGCCTGGGTGAAGCCTCCTCTGTCTGGCTGTCTGCTTGCCACCTGCCTTCAACACCTGTCTTGGGGGGTGGTGCACCCAACATGAATGGCTTACCCTGATAGGGTCACCTGCCAGGGTGCAGGCTGATCCCAGAGCAGCCCAGTCCCTGCCTCGTGGAAGCAAGGCACCCTAGCCAGCTTTTTGCCCCATCTCCAGATGCCAGTGTACCACATGCCATGCCGTCTGAGGCTCTGCAGACCCTCACTTGTCTTGAGGAGGTAGAAGCAATGTGGACACCGTCTCCAAGGAGACCTCCCTCCACCCTTCTGGTGCACATCTGGTTTTAGTCGGGGTGGAGAGAGCACTTTGTATCCAGCCCCTTTGCAATTCTCCATTTGGAAGCAGGTACATAATATCCATTGTTCTCAGCCTCCGGGGTCTAGGCTGGAAGGGAACAGCAGTCTGGAGAGAAAGGGATGGATCAAAGTGACGTTTCCATCAGGGGTCAGTTAATCACAGACGCTGGTGTCTGGCCAGAAAGGGATGAGTCAGACCGCACTGGGTCCTGGCTCCCATCAGGGGAAGGGGTGAGTCAGGCCACCTGGGGGGACATGTGCAGTTAGGAGATGGGTTTTGAGTGGGTATTTAAGGGGCTCACACTGAGCGAAGGCAGAGTGGTTGAAAGTGTGGCCTTTGGGCTTCAATCTCAAATGTGTCATCTGCAGCAAATGACTCAACCTCAGTCTGCACTGTCTCCGGCTGCACCATGGGAGATGGTGTGCAACAGTGACCCTGGAATGTGTTCCCTACAGCCTGGCTCACGGAGCTCTCGGCAGTTTTGGAGATAGGGAAATCAAGGCACAGAACAGGGACCCCGTGTGCCCAGGACCACACCCGACCAGGCAGTCCCGCTCCTTGACCGCCCTGGCGCGATGTGTTGGCATGGTGGTTAAGCACGGCCACACGGAGTCAAACCCTGCTCTACCCGCTCCCAGCTCTGAGCAGCTCCCCCACTTCTGGACCTGGGTTCCCTCACATGCCTATGGAGGAGACTGTGGTTTCTCTGTTTATTTTTTTTATTTTATTTTTTTTTCCGGGACCGGGGATCGAACTCAGGGCCCTAGTGCTCAGCGGCAAGCACTTAGCCCACTGAGCTGTACCTCCAGCCCTCTCTGTTTATTTTGATCTGTGCTTTAAAGTTTGTAGCTGCTTAACAAGTCAGTCCTTGTGAAGTTTGCTCTGCATGCCTCAGTTCTCCTTAAAGTAACACTGACTAGGGAAGATAATTAGAGCAAGCCTAGACTAGGAGGTTACAGAGCTGGCAGAGGCGGGACCCCAGCCGCTGATTTTCTACTTCCTCTGGCCTGTTTCCCTGGAGGGGGACACGGAGAGCTGGCAGGCCAGCAGCTGGGACATGGGCAGCAGAGTAGCAGTGGAGTCCAGGCACACAGGTCTGGAAGGTGTCTCTTTCTACCCACCTATTCCCCTAATCCTCCAAGTAACACTGCAAGGTAGAACATCCCGTTCTCCCTTCCAGCTGAGCAGCACTGAGGCCTGGAGAGAAGTGGCCAAGTCGTAACACCAGGCAGCCTATGTCCCAGGCAAGGGTCTCTTTCTCTTTGGTGCCTGAGTTTGAAAGGCAGGTGAGTGGACCAGCTTTGGAGAGGAACTCAGCTGATTAGAGCAGCATGCCATCTTCTAGGATGCGCTGTCATGGGAATCCAGGCTGAGGGCCACAGGGACCCCAAGGGAGGTAGGGAGGTAGCGATCACATTGACAAACCCCCTCAGGGGACAAAGTCCACATTTGCCTTTTGCAAAACATGTCCCATTTCTTTGCTCTCGGACATGAGTGTCTGAGCCCCGGTGGAGCTCCTGCTCCATCCCAGAAAGCTGGCTGTTGGAGGGGGGTTTTAAGAGCAAAAGGCAGGGAGGGCAGGGGTAGTGGCAAAGGGCTTGTCCATCTCACATGGCCAAGAAACCCTGCCACCTGGCTTTGTTCTCTCCCTTTGCATGGCCCACCCTGCCTCGCAGGGATGCCGTCCAGACCCGCTTACTCATAAAGGCTGGCTGCTGGTGGCTGTCATTTAAACAGAAGCTCTTGTCTTTGCCATATCCTGAGCACACTCAAAGCCTTTGGAAATGGCAGAAAGACTTTGGTACCAAGTTGCTGTAATGAAGGCCGCATACCATCTGGAGAGATCAGAGCAGTCCCTTTCCCATCCTGTCGCCTCAGATTGGCTGAGCACCTCCTGCGTGTCTCTTTCCTGTTAGGCACTGTCACATCCATCCTCAGAGCTCATTGTTCTAAAGAGACGTCAGAAGTCTAAGCCCATGCAGAGCAATGAGAATTCTCAGCCACATACTAAGTTTTCTTGTTTAGTTATCTTTTTTCTTATGGTCGTTTTTTTTTTCCTACTTTTTTATCATGGTAAACTATACGACATAAAATTTGCCATCTTTTTTGAAGCATACATATCCACGGCATCATATACTTTCATAATGTACAACCAGCACCACCAGGACCTCCAGGAGTCTTTTCACCTTGTAAAACTGAAACTCTGCACGCATTAAACAATTAACTCCCTACCCCCCCCAACCACCACCAGTCCCTGGCAATCCCCACTCTGTTGTTTGAATTAGGCAACTCTAAGTATCTCATGCAACGTGGAGTTGTACAGCTTTTGTCTTTTTGTAACTGACTTATTTCATGTATCATCATGTTTTCTTTTGCTTTGGCTTTTTATTTTGTGAGATCTGAAGCGCCATCTATTAGAGGTTGGATTTACATTTCCCTAATGATTAGTGATACTGGACATCTTTTCATGTACTTATTGACCACCTGTCTATCCTTTTGTGGAAACATGTCTTTCAAGTTCTTTGACCATTTTTGTATTGGCTTTTTTATCCTTGAGTTGTGCATTTTCTGCATGTTCTGGATATTGTCTCTTTTCTGATGTGTGATTCAGAAGCGTCTTCTCCCATTCTGTGTCGCCATTCAGTGTGGAGCGCTTTAGATACGCAAAATTTAAAAATTTTCACGCAGCCCCATTTGTCTATTTTGTTTTCCTTGCCTGTGCCTTTGGTGCTTGCGGTAGTTAACTGATTATGTCACCCTGAGTAAGACACACCCCACTAAATTGGCTCAGCACAGTTCAGCCAGAGGAGGACTGTCGCCACAGCGATAGCAAAGTGAAACAAAGAAGACTGGCCTCGATTTGTCTGGAGGAGCTCATCTTCGCCTTCCCCTTGGACACCGTCTCCTGGCTTCCCATGCAGGCTCTTCAGCCTCCTGACTCGGACTCCCATAGGACACTACATCTCGGCCTGGATCCTCTGGACTTCCAGTGTGCAGACAGACCATCTGCACTCTTCCGCCTCAGACTCTCTGGGTAGTCACTGCAAGCCAATCTTGTAAATTCTTATATATATTTGTGTATCTTGCATTAAATGTTTCTTTAGTAAGCACTGACTGGTTCAGTGTTGTATCTAAGAAATCACTGCCAAATCTAATGTCATGAAGCCTTTCACTTGTATTTTATTCTAAGTTTAGGTCTTTGATCCATTTTGTGTTCAGTGTTGTATAGTTGTACATATCGTCCATATCTGCGGATTCCACATCCATGGACTCAGCCAATCTCTGCCATCCAAGTACTAACCAGGCCTGACCCTGCTTAGCTTCCGAGATCAGACGAGATCGGGCGCGTTCAGGGTGATATGGCCGTAGACTCAGCCAATCTCTGATTGAAAATACTAAACAAGAAAAGCAGGAAGGAAGGAAGGTAGTGGGGAGGGAGGAAAAGCATTTGTACTGAACAGGTACAAACATCCACCCTTATGATGATTATTTAAACAGCACAGCATACAATAATATTATAGAGCACTTACATTGTATTAGACACTGTAAGTCACTAGAGGCGATCTAAAGTATTTAGGAGCATGTACACAGGTTGTATGCAAACAGTATGCCATCCTACACAGGGAGCTTGAACGTCCAAGGATTTTGGTATACATGGGAGGAAGGCCACGGCAGTCCCCATGGACCCTGAGGAACGGCGGATTGTTTATGGTGCTAAAAAAGGATATTAACTTAGTTCTTTTGCATTTGGATATCCAGTTTCCCCAACACCATTTGTTAAAAAGAGCATGTTTCACCATTCAATACCTTTGCAATTCTTGCCAAAAGCCACCTGACCGTGTATGTAGGAAAGTCTATGTCTGGCCTCACTATTTCATTCCATTGGTCTATATGTCTCTATGCCAGTATGACATTGTTTAATTGCTGTTTGCTATTGATTTTTAACCTAATTATACACAAACCCTGGTGTGAATTTCTTGAAATTTATCAAGGTTGGCTGTGTGTTTGCACTATGACACAGGTGGTAGTTTTCTGAAATCTTCAATGCACATGTGAAAACAGTATGTGGGTGCAGAATCCTATGTATGTTGTCTTTCTGCTGCTTGTGGCTTGCTTCTCTATTTTGTGATTTCAATACGAGCTCACATTCACAAACGTATCCATGAGACTCCCATGTGGCTTTGGGAGTGCGGATGGCCTCCAGTGAGCTTGTATTTGCTATTGCCACATCTTCTGTGGTGTAACCCAACCAGGCTTGTTTTCTTTTATTAATTTCAAGCTTCAAGAGTTCTGAGACCACGTGAAAAACACAAATTCACACTTCAAATTTGTGTTAGGGAAGGTCTAGACTTATCATTTCTCAAAAGAAAAGTCTTTTTTATGTTTCAACAGAGACAGACAACATCCTTGACAGCGCCTTTTGCAAAACAGTGATTCTCTCTGTTCACATTTGCATTTTCATGGAAGACATGGGTCTACTTTGGTTCGGGCATTCTTGCTTGCTGCTGGCAAGGGCCCCAGGCCTTGTCTCCCATTGCTACAGAGGTATAAAATCCTTGATCCCTGAGATCAGCAAAGGCCACCCCATCCCCTCCCCACACTTCAGCCTCCACACCCCGCAGCTTGCAGAGTACCCAAAGGATCAGTACCTGCTTGTCATTCTGATTTTGTTCCTGGAGACTTTTTTTTTTAGTACTTTAGGAACTCAGGTATTTAAAAGGATGCTTGTTTTATCTAGTGTGTCTCTAATGCTGTGACATGTGACAGATTCCATTCAATTCCACTATCTGCAGACTTTGAGGAATTGTCGCCTCCTAAAGCTCCCAGACCCTGCATCCTCACCTAACATGTCTGATCATCTCCCAGCCATGGGCCTCATTTTTTTGTTGTTTAACAATTTCTTTTTTTTTTTTTTTGTCTTTTTGAGACAGGGTCTCGTTATGCAGTTCAGGCTGGCCTTGAGCTCACTTTGTAGCCCAGGCTGGTCTTGAACTCACAACTATCCTCCTGCCTCAGCCTCCTGAGTGCTGGGATTACAGGCGTGTGCCACCACGCCTGGCTCATGGGCCTCATTTTACCCAACTGCACACTGAGATGAAAGGCATGAGATTGGGGAGGTAGTGGTGGGCGGCCAGGGCTTGCAGTGGGCCCTGAAATTTCCCAGGGGCCCGTGGAGCTAAGCACCCAAGTCTCTAGTTGTCCTTCAGTACTGAGGTACAGCCAGGGACAGACTCTACCGGTAAACTTTTTCCAGCAGTGCCTACAGGTAGGAACTTGCTCTGAGCCTTGAATTTATGTGTGAAAATCCCACTGGCCCCTCTGTCTGATCCACTCCCAAGGTGTCTCAAATTAACCCACCTTCTCCCCAGTCTACCTCCTTGCCAGGTTCCCTGAGAAGGAAGCCAACACCTGTTCCTTCTGCATTTCCAGCAGCTCCTTTGTCTACATCTGATACCCAGCTATGTTTCTAGTTCCTTCTAGAAAACTCTAAAGGCAATCGATTTTTAAATCCCAAATATTCCAAACATCCCTACCACTGGCCACACCCATTGTGCCCGCTGCTTAGCTGGGTTCCATGTCGCATTACCTTTTGTGAGGGTCATTTCAAATCATGCCCAGTGGTCTCTGCTCCCCTAGGACTGTGCTAAGCTCACTGCTTCCTGCGAAGATGCCCAGAGCACTTGGAGGATGGAGCAGTGTCCAGGCCACTGCTGTCACTTCCTTTGCTACTCACTGCTGTGGGCCAGGTGTCCCGGTGCCCAGCCTCTGTGGGCTGCACAGCCTTTTGAAATGTCTTCTCTCAGAAGCTAGCAGCTGGAACAAAGAGGGCATGGATTCAGTCCACAGGCTCCTCTCTGGCCCGGGAGGGTGCTTGACATTTTGATGGCAACTCCAACTCCCCTTTCACTCCAGGCACAGCTTGACAAAGACCAAAAAACCATTAAAGTTTTACGTTCAAAAACATGACAAGGTAGTTTTGCAAAATAGTCTCAGGCCAGGGAGGTAGCTGAGGAGAGTGCTTGCCTATGTTCAGTTTCCGGCTCGGGTGGGGGCGCTGTTCTCACCCCAGACGCTTTGTCCCCCACCTGCCTCCTTGACAATGGGATGGAGTGTGTGTCTGTTCTCTAAGCGCTGCATGTTTTCAGCCAATCAGTGCTTGTCCTCATCACAAAGCCTTGCTTCTCCAAGAGTTGCCATGGTCACGCTCATTAACTCTCAACCATTAAGCAGACTTAGAAGCTTAGTAGGGGCAGGGCTTGCAGTAAGAGAGCCATGACCAATTTCAGGATTCATCTTCCTCCCAAGGGAGCCATGCCCTTGATTCCCAAAAGCACAAGGGCCGGGACAAACACAGGACAGGAGCCACAGAGTGGATGAACTAACACCTTGCTCCACCTCTGACCTCCTCCTGCACAGGCCAGGGACACAGGCCAAGTGAGTGTGGTGCTCACAGTGTCTGGCATGGAGCAGGTGTGCTGGAAGTTCAGGGTTTTCAAAAAACAGGTACTGAATGAGGACTTTCTCGGAGCACAACTCCAAGGGAGGTGTTCAAGGTGCCAAGGTGGCAGCCAGGTGGGGGCAGCACGGAGCAGGAAGGCACAGAAGGGACTGCTACAGGTGGGGACAGCACTCCTGATGACCAGGTCAGTGAGGAGGGTACAGAGCGCCTGGTGCAAAGGTGAAGGATTCTCCTTTTCAGAGCTGTGGAGAGCGGCTTGTTATGGGAATACATGGCACCAAGCGGGACCACTGGCAATCATTACTGTGCCCCCTCTTGGCCTGTGACAACCCCATGGCCCCTTCTCACTGAGGGCACTGTGATTCCTACTGTGGAGAGAGCTCAGCCTCCCTCCCACTTGCCATGCGTGGCCTGCTAGGCAGAAGCCTGCAGGAAGTGGCAGCCCCTGTGTCACCCGCCCTTGCACCCTGTACCACTGGCTCAGGTCACCTCAGGGGAGGGCTTGGAAGGGGCACAGGGCTGGTTTGCTGCCTGTGGCCGGTGAGGTCCAGTGGGCCCAGTGCTTTTTAATCACAATCCCAGAAGAAACGAGGCAGACATGTCCCACACTGGGGGCTGGGCTGTAGTTTCGGAATGTGACAATTTATTTGGGGATAAAAGGCTTTTCACTCCCCTTTCCTGGCATACAATATTGAAGAGCAGCAGAACAAAACGTACAAGACAGAGTAATCAGCACGAACCTGCCCTCCCCGGCCCAGAATTCACTGAACCCGAAACAAGAGAACCGAACCCACACCCAAAATAAACCCTCCATCTCCACCCGAGAGGGGCAGGGTGGACTGGGGGACCCATCCCCACTTCCCTCCTGCCAGCCTAGTACATTCCCATCTTTTACCACTGGAGGCAAAGTTTAGCCAGCTGGGAGCTGGATGGTTGAACCACAGACAAAGGCAACGACACTTCATCTTAAAAATGCGCAAGAGAAAAAGAGACAGTGCCCCTTCCCAAATATAGAGCTATATATGTATATTTTATATATATATAGAATTCATTCGTGCACAATTCATTAAATGAGCTTTTCAAAAATTAAAAAAATTATAAGATACATTATTTCTTCAGGCCTTTGTGTTTTTAAATTAAAACCAACAAAAGTCATCTCCATCTCCCCTGCACCCAACAGCAAGGGCAGGCCAGACTCGGGCACCTCCCGCCTGGCCCCTAGGGAGCAGGTTCCCCCACCAGACCATCACCCCCCACACAGTCTAGCTGATGCTCTGCATACAGCAGGCATTCACTCACTGGTGGGGCGGAGTGCTGACTCCTTCAAGGCTTGAGGGGATGTGCGGGCTGGGAGGTGGGGTCCTAGGCCCCTACCCAACCGGCTCCCGACTTCCCTCTCTTGGTGTGAGCAGGAAAAGGGGTCAGAGAGCCCTCTCCTGGGGCTCTAGCCCCTCATCCCGGGCTTTCTGAATTAAGAGGAGATGCAAACAGAGCAAAAAGTAAAACCCTTAAACTTTTTTTTCTTTTAAAAAGTGATTCCTCAAACCACACAAGCCCCAAAGAGGCTGCCTTGGGCTAGTGCATGGAGGCCCGGGAGTGGAACTGACCAGGCAGGGCTCCACTGTCCAGCGTGGGCGAAGTGCAAAAAGAAAAACTAAAAACAAACACCAAAAACCAAACCACAGAAAAGGGAAGGGAGGCATCTTCTTGGGTGCCCAGAGAGGCTGCACCCCAGCCCCCCCGGGACTGACAGAGTTCCTCCTCTGGGCCGACCCCCCAGCTGTAGGCTGCCCAGTCTGGGCATCCTTGTGCTAGCCTGGGGGCCCCTACCTTCTAAAGGGCTGCTCCCCGAAGGCCAGGACAGCCTGGGGTACAGGCCGGCCACACCACCCCAAGGGGGCAGCTTAGCTACCGCTTAGATGGGGCCATCCTTCCCACTCTGCCCACCCTCCCCAGACACTGCAGACTCAACCGATGGTTATCTCGTCCCTGACCAGAGGGAGAAAGCTCATTCTGAGCTTCACCCCTTGGCAGGGTTGAGGGTAAAGGGGTCTATGGGTGCCCGGAGACCCCGGGGCCAGCAGCCTGGAGCAAGTCTGGTCCATAGACCGGCAGTGGTTCAGCCAAGGCCTCGTTACCCTGAACACCACTTCGTGGAAGGACAGACCAAGGTCAGAGGGGAAATGAGACAGGGACGGGTCCCCCCTTTCCCACTCAACCCAGAGACACCCAACTTCGCCTGTTTCCTAGGACGTGTGGGTGGGGAGGGTGGTGCATTTAACGGGGAGATAACTGATGCCCGAGAAATGTTGGGCTCCGGAGATGGGGCTTTACGGGTTATTTCACATACAAAAATAAAGCAAACCAGATTGCAACTTTTGCTTGGTACTTAGGCAAATGGGAAAGCAGCAAGGGATGAAGGAGGGGCCGCAGGAGACTGATCCTGTGCAAGTGGGTGGTCAAGGGCGTGTGGGCCTGCGCTGTGCGTCTTGGGAGACGGGAGGGGACTTGGCTTGCTGTGGATCTGGGGCCCACCCAGCCCCTCTGGGCACACGTGCCTGCAGGCAGCTTGTGCACTGGAGAGGGATGGCAGTGTCTTCTCCCTGCCGCCCAGTCTCCCGGGGCCCACAGCTCTCCGTAGCAGGCATCCCTCTCCTGGCCAGGGAAGTTTGGGGATGTCAGGGTCTTTGGGGTGATGGGGGGAAGCTGCCCTCCCCTGGGGCGGCAGTGGTAGGGACCAGATGGCTCAACAAGCTGGCAAAGGGAAGAGAGCAAGAAACCAAACCGCCTACTCACCAGCCTTCCCGCAGAAAATCACCAACCGCAGGCCAGGGGAGGACCCTGTGGACACCCTCAGTTCCCAAGTCTCGGAGCCCTCAGCTTCCATCTGCCTGGTGCCCCAGCTTCAGGCCAGCTCCCCTGGGACAGGCTGTTGCCCCTCCCTTCAAGCAAGGACAAGGACGGGTGTGGAAGTCTGGGCCCAGGTTGGCAGAGAAGTCTCATCCACCTGGGGCCAAAGGGGAGAGGTGGCCGGAGGCCGGGCTGGGTCCACACTGCCAGCAGCCCCGGCCGGCCCGCCCTCCCTAACCTCGCCGCCTCGGCTGTGCAATGCCGCGCTACTAGGTTCTCTTTAAATATCTTTCTCCCCCCACCCCGCTCCCTTAGGAATCCCTCAATAGTTTTTTCTATTTCTTTTTTTCCTCTTTTTTTTTGCTTTTTTTCCCTTTTTTTTTTTTTTTTTTGCAAAACTAATTCTTTCACTTTCCTGTCATAAAATCACCTCTGAAAACACAACTTCTTTACAAAAAAAGTCACCAATGACACAGACGCTCAGGAAAACACATTTCTATGGTCTCTGGAAACACCTGTAACTGGTACCCAGGTGGGCAGCACCTGGGAAGGGGCTCAGGGGAAATCTCCTTTAAGGACAGAGGAGAAATACCAGCCCTTATTTGGGGGAAAAGCCAATTGGCACTTGGACGGTCACAGAGCCTGCACAAAGGGCGGGGAAGGGGGGGCCCAGCAGTGCCACCCCTCAAACCCTGTCAGGGCCCCTGTTCTATACCCTGCACTGGAGAGGGCCAGGCTATGCTGCAGCCCCGGCAGGGAGACGCAGAAGAAAGTGTCCTGCTCTAAGGACCAAGCTGCTGGTCATCTGATCTGGTCCCCTTCCCACGTGCCTCTTCCCATTCTGCTTCTGAACGAGGTGCCCACAGCCGCCACACACCCGGAAACCAGCTCCAGCCACACCCAACTGCACCCTGGGCAGTGGTCAAGAGTAGCTCCCCCAGCCCCCGCCCACCCCCGCCGTCCCAAACACGTGGTCTCTCCCCTTTGGTCCGCCTACCTCCCAGTGCCCGACCTAAACGTAGGGCTTTGGTCACTGCTGTTGGCATGGAGGCCTTGGTGCCGAGGCAGCACAGGGCAAAGGAAGCTGCCCAGGCATCCCAGCCTCCTGTGGCTTCAAGCAGGCTGGGCTGTGTGAAAGCCTCGGTGGGCCGAGGCCTATGAGGGGGTGTGAGAAGCTGGAGGTGCTTGGGAAGGCTCCAAGGTCTCCTTCCTCCTCCATGACCACTGGGTGGAGGGGGGCTGGTGTGGACTCCAGCTCTGCCACAATGCCCATCATGCCATGACTGCAGGCCAGGCCCAACCAGCCAGGCTGACCAGCCCCAGAAAAGGGCCCAGGGGTCACTACCCCCAGTGCAACCAGGCTGGGAGGAGGCCTGGGGCTCCCACAGCAAAGTGCTTAGGCCTGACTGTGCCAGGCCCTGCCAAGGTGCGCCTGGGGCCAAGCCTTTAGGACCCTGTTCCGAGGAGGTGTAAAGTTGCCACCAGGAAAAGTTGGCACCCAGCACCCAACGCACATATAGACCCATGTACACACTTGCCCAAGACAGACATACACACACAGCTGCAGTCTCCACAGCAGGTGCTTGCAGCACCTTTGGTTGAGAACTGCAAGGCCCTTTAGATGCCCGGAGGTGGTGGCAGGCGCATTCTGGGTTCAGAAAGGCAGGATGGGTGGGCACCAGGGGCTTAAATGGGCCTGGTCCAAAGTGGCTGCTAAGCTTGCTGCTGGGCAGAGGAGCCCACTTGGCCTCGTCCTTCTGGGGCTCTGCCAGACAGGCAGAAGGAAAGGGGCTGTGCCCACCCTGTTTGGGGTCTCCTAAGGGTCCTTCAGCTGCCGGGTTAGCACCGAGATCAGACGCTGTACACGAGAGCAAGAAGCAAGCTGGGAGAGACGTCGGGCTGGGATGTGGACGGGGCAGGTGAACCCCAGGTCCAGGGCTCCCCAGAAAGCACACAGCAGGCCCCACTATGTGTGGGCAGGGACAGTGACAAGAGACAGGAGGGGGCCCTCCTCAGTGCCCGGCCCTAGCCCAGTCCAGGACTGCCCTGCCTACTGGCCTTCTTGGGGGCCACTGCCCGGCCCATCCCTGGGTCAGCACCGAGCCATTTGAGACAAGCAAAGCACAGGCAGATGGGTCTAAGGGCAGAGGTGGGGTGAGAGCACAAGAGTGACTTCGGACAGGAGGCCCCCCCATGGCCTCCCTCCTGGGGGAGGCCCTCACTTGCTCACCCCACTGTTTCCAAGCCCCCCTGCAGCACCTGCTACCCCAGCAGCCACCTTCTCAAAATCCTCAGGGTTGCAGAATTCCTTGATAGTGACCGTCAGTAGGTTGCTGGTGACGTCGGTGACGACCACGTTGGAGCAAGGTGACATCTCTGGGCGCCAGGCCCCAGCCTCAGGCTCGGAAGAGGCGCTGGCGGGCTCTGGGGCCGAGGCAGGGGCCTGCCCAGCAGCAGGAGCAACATCAGGAGGCACCCGCTTGCTGGCAGCTGCCGACTCAGGAGGGATGGACAGGTCGAGCACCTCGGGCTCACGCCACTCAGGGGCAGAGGGGTTTATGGTCTCGGGGAGCAGCTTCGGGGGCGTGTCATCGGGGTCAGAGGAGGACTGCGGTGTGGGTGAGGGGCAGCCGGAGGAGCTGGAGCTGCGGGCGTCGTAGGTGGCCGTGGGGGTGGCCAGGTGCAGCCCTGGGCCTGGGGAAGCAGCAAGGTCGGCCTTGCTGGCGGGAGGGGGCAACGGCGGGGCAGGCGGGGGTTTGTAGAGTGCGAAGGCGCCGAACTTCATGTGGCGGATCTGTGTGCGCAGGATGCTCTCGCTGAACTTCTTGCTCTTGCCGATGACGCGGTTCCTCGAGGGCACTTTGGGGCGGGCGAGCGCCCCTGCGCCCTGCCCGGTGCCCCCAGCACCCGGGCCCTTGTCTATCACCTTCAGGTTGAGGATGATGCGGTTCCGCTTGGGCTCTCGCGGCTTCACCTTGCGATTGATGATGCGAACGGTCTCCGAGAAAGGTGAGATGGGCGGGCGCAGGCCCGGGCTGCCTCCCTGGGGGTCCGGACGGGGCAGGGGGCGGCGGGACATGCGGTGGCAGCGGCGGATGTCCTTCTTGAGCCTGTGCACGGCAGCGCTGGAGTGCAGCTTGGGTGAGGCGGCGCTGGCGCTCGGCTTGACAGAGAAATGCACATCACTGATGCGGAGGGCCTCTGCCTGGGCCCGGGCCTGCGGGCAGAGGGGCATGGCTGGGACATCAGGGCTTCCAGCTCCCTGACCCTGCCCTAAGTGCGTCATGAGACCCATGAAGAGGACAGGAAGCAGTCAGTGGCACCTAGGACCCCAACTTTGAAGAGGAAGCCGGCCCAGGGAGGTGGTGCAACTCGCCTAATTTGGGGGCCAGGCCCAAGTCCAAGGCCCGGGGGCCTTGGGGCCCTGGGGATGGACTCTGGTCAGCCCAGCATCAGCAATCAAGCCACAACACCTGGGAGCAGCCCTTGCTCGGGCCCTCTGGTGAGGATCTCAGCCCAGCTTGGGACACCTCCAGGGACCAATTGCTGCTGACAGAAAAGGTGGAGGGTGGGGATATAACTCAGGGGAATAAGCACCTGCCTGACAAGCGCAAGGTCCTGAGTTTGATCCCCAGTACCGCCAAACAAAGAAGTGAGTCGGCAGCCCTCTCTACTTAATGCCCCCGATGCGTGTCTCTGCCTTTGTCTTGGCTGCGTGTCCTGCTGACCCTCACCTGTTGGTTCACTCTCTGTCTGCCCCTCTCATGCGCCCAGCGCCTGTGCCTGTCCTAGCTCTGCTTCACCCTCCCCTGGGCCTGCCTCGCTACGAGTTGTGGTCTGAGCTGGAACCCACGCTGGCCAGACAAGAGTTTGGTGGGGACAGGCCTGCGAGTGGGCCAACCTCTCCCCGTCGCCATGCCCAGGTGGTAGTGGGCAGGACCGAGGCAAGGTCTGTGGGCAGCCTGGCCAACAGTCCCAGGTTCGTTCTGGGGCTGGGACTCTCAGGGCTCCGCACAGCTCCCTCGCTTCCTCATGGAAGACCCTGGGCATGGTGGGGCCCTCAACAGACACCAGATCCCAACACTCCTTGTCAGAGGACCCCAGATGGAGAGAGGATGTCAAGGGCAAACTGTTCTCCACTTAGATAAGGCCTCTCCCAAGGGGCTGTGAGTTCTCATGGAGGGAATGCAGAATGACTTGGTACAACACAGGAAGCAGAGATGCCCAGAGGAACCCAGCCAGGACACAGACCCAGTGGAGGGTGGGATGCCTGTGTGGGCCCTGACATCTGGCTAGATGGCATCCTGGCCCTTGCAGAGCACTAGCTGGGCCCAGGCAGCTCCCAAGGCCATAGACGCCTGTGAAGGTACACGGGGTGGAGGCAGAGGAGGCCTGTGGGGCAAGCTCCAGGGGTGAGAAGACAGAGCCAGCACGGGCTGAGGCCATTGCTGGGGACCTCAGGTTTACACACGCCCAGGTTCCAGTTAGGTGCTGACCACCTTGATCCAGACCTGGCAGGGGACACATTCCCACAGCTTCTAAGCATGCTGGCGTGGGGTGTTTTGAGGGCCACAGTGCTGGGTGCTTCCCTTGTACCTAGGGGACAGCCTGCAGACCCTCAGACAAGGCTAGACCATAGCTGACAATCTGAGAACGTGTGTTTGTTGACTGACTTTCTGACTACATGGGGATGTCTTCGTTTAGAATGTGGACTTCATCCCCTCGGAAAAAACATTTTAAAGCCGTCCTTCAGGCCCAGCCTGGCACCAACTAGGGGCTGCGGTTACAATTCCTCTGGCCACTAGATGGCAGCACATGAGGACTATGCCCAGGGTTTCCACGGCTCCCTAAGGACCGAGCCCCTCAGCCCTTCCTAGACAAAGGTAGGAGAAAGCCCAGGTTTGGCAAGCAGGGTGCAGGTACATCCCCACGGGTACTCAGGGGATCCGCTCTTTCTGACTCTCGGGGTTGGGGTTACTCCCTCTGTACACTGCCTCTGTAACTAAGTTCCACATGCATCCAGTGGTGACAGATGGTCCCTGGGGAGTGCCAGAGTGTGGCCAAATGGAGACACAGGATGAAGCTCCTGGACCTCACTTTCCCTCACTGTACTCAGGGTAGAACCTCCCACGGCACATCAGTGGTGATGAGGCAGCAGATGGCACGTGCTTAGCACCTGCCAGGACACGGCAAATACTCAGTTCACACCCAGTGTGCACAAGGAGGCTTCGCTTATAGAAACCACCCCTTTCCAGTGTGTGCTCTCTGAACTGCCTACAAGAAATATTTCCTCTTTTATAACTTCTAAGGGTCATTTTTATAATCTGTAAGAACCACCCTTCTGGCTGGGGTTGAGAACTCATGGAAAGCAGGACCTGGATTTGTCTGGTGAACTAAAAAGAATCACAGCCGACATGTTCACTGCAGCACTCTGGCTGGGTGACAAGCGTGTCCCCGAGAGCTGCCGTGCACTGTGGACAGCATGATGGGTTTGAGCACCTGGCCTCTCTGTGACTGTGACCATGGACAAGTTACTAAACCTCGCTGGCCATGTCTTCCCCAGCATGAAAGGGCATCCTGGCAGCCATCTTACAGACTGGTGTGCCCTTCCTGGCTCCCAGCAGAAAACACTGTCTGCCTGTAACCTGCTGACTCTGCTACACTGCCCAACAGTGGTCACAGACAATGGTTCAGCCCGAGCAGTCTCCTCCACCCCTCGCAAATACCAAGCTACCTGCTTCCCGAGGTCTAGGTTAAGGTGCTGCCATATTGGGCTCTCTGTAACCCTGGCCCCACCAGCCCCACATTCCTCCTGTGTGTCCTCACCTTTGCCCCTTGACCTGACATGTACTCCTTGAGGGACCAAGGGAAGAAAAAGAGATGAAGCCAGGAAGCTGGGTGGCAAGGCCTCAGGTAAATTAGGTCCCCTCTGTGGGCCTTGATTTTTCTTCCTTTTTCTTTTTTGAGACAGGGTCTCATTAGATAGTTCAGGGTGGCCTTGAACTCACAGGAATCCTCCTGCCTCTGGCTCCCAAGGGCTGGGGTTACAGGTATGCGCTACCACACCTGGCTGGGCCTCTATTTTTTCCTATCTGTGAAACGGGCTAACACTCCTCACTTGAAAAGGCTGTTGTGAGAATTAAAGGATCCATGTAGAGGGCTCAGTACTGCACCAGGCCCATACATTGGCTCAGGAATGAACTACCAAAAAAAGGTGTGTGTGATTTTAGGCTCCTGAACATTGCCCGCATCGACGCTAGAGGGCGCTCCAGATGCGCTGCGAGGCTGTCAGAGCCTTCCAGCTGCTCCGCCCCATCCCTCCTGCCTCGAAGCACCAGTGTAAGGTAGCTCCGTGAATCCCCTAAGATGGGCAGTGGCTGGGGGCGGGGGTGTGTGTGTGTGCAGAAATATGGAATTCTGGAAAGCAACATTTTTTCCACTTCTGCATTAAGTCCAAAGCAAACCCTACACACATGGTCCTATGCCTGGGGGCGGAGGCCAAGTGGGCTGCAGAGGCCCACCCCACCCCCTGGATGGGCTGTGCGCCCTCTGGAAGAACTGAAGATTTGTAAGTTCTGCATGCTGCAGTGTCTTCTCCACAAAAAGCCCCTCCCGATTGGGTGGCAAAAGCCACAAAATCAGCAGCCTCTGGGTGGGCAGGGCCTGCACGCACCTTTGGTCCTACATGGAAACTGAGCCGGCCTGGTGAGTCCCACCCTCGGCCTTGCCTGTCCTCGTGTTCTCCTTTTCCCAGGCGCTGTAATTCCCACCTTCGTCCCCGAGACCCTCTAAGATGGCTTCCTCTGGAAATTCTTCTCCCCCGAGCCAATGTAAACAGGCTGCACGTTCCCCACCCATCCTCGCTAAACCTTCAAGACCGGCCAGGACTGGGGAGAAATGGTGGCTCAGGGCCCCGCGGTCGCGGCCCGGGCTGATGATAAACTCAGGTTGAAGTGATTTAAGGCCTCAACCAAACCGGCCCCGGAGTGAGGCGGGGAGGGGTGCAGGATAGACCCCGACACGGGCAGAAAGCTGGGCAGGAGCAGGTGATCTCCCAAGTGCCACTCCCGGCACAGCCCCAGCGCTCAGGGCTGGGGCAGGTGAGCGAACACAGAGCAGAAACACCCCTGCCACCCCCTCCCGGGGGCACCCTCCTCCCCAGGCCCCGCCCACCCCCGCCCTGGAGCCCCGTGCGGCCCCTGAGCCTGGCTTCCTTCGCAGGATTATCCGCGCTCCCAGGCCCCGCGTGCCGAGCCTGCCGAGGCCCGCTGCCAGGGGCTGCTCGGGGGCTCCTCGCCACCCCCTGCCCAGCTGGGGCCTCTGCAAAGCCCGCCCGCCGGGCGGTCGCGGAGCTGTACCTCCCTTCCAGGCCCCGCGCTGCGCAGGGCTGGGGGCCCGAGAAAGGGCTGTTGGGACCGCGCCCGATTACCTTCAGGAGGAAAGTTTTCGGTTTGGGTCCCCTCTTCTTGGGCCCATACAGCTCACGCTCCCTCTCCCTGCGGCCGAGAAACGCCAGAGGTTACAGGGAGCCCCCTCCCCGCCCCGGCCCGCGCGCGCCCTCCCGGGTCCCGCCCGCGCCCCGCCAGCTGGTTCCACTCACTTCTGCTCGAAGGCGGCGATGAGCCGCGAGTCCAGGATGTTCTCTTCGGGCTCCCAAGTGCTGTACCTGCAGGGCCACGCATGCATAAAACGACGGAAAATCCCGGGAACCCACGCGCGCCCCCTCCCCATGGCCCGGGGCCGCTGCCGCCCCTTCCCACGGCCCTGCGCCCCGCGACACTCACTTGATCGCCCACCCCTTCCATTTCACCAGGTACTCGATACGTCCCTGAAAAACAGAAAAGGAAAAAAAGGGGGTGGGGGCGGGGAAGATGCGGGGCGCTCGCGGGCGGCGGCGCGGGGGCGGCCGAGGGAGCCGGGTAGCGGGACCGCCTCGCCCCGAAGCCCCGCGGACCTGACACCAGCTCCGGGCGGAGGCTCACCTTGCGGATCCGCCGCTTGATGATAGATTCGGCCGCGAAGACCCGTTCGCCCACTGCAGACAGCTCCATCTTGCTCAGCGGCACCCACAGCCCATAATACTCCCTGCTCCCGCGGCTGGTGCTGCACCGCTCGCGCACGCGCGCAGCGCACAGGTCCCGGCGGGGCGCGCGCTCGCGTTCCAGCGGCGGGCCGTCACGTGACCCGCCCGGCCAGCGCGCCGTTGCCAGGACCTCCTCCTCCCCTGGGGCGGTTGCTAGGGAAAGTAAGCGCTGCCGGGGCGGGGGCGCGTGCTGGCTCTTAAAGGGGCCTTGTTTGGTAGTGGGGACCGGACCCAAGACCGGTGGATGGAGGGTTGGCTTGCGTCAAGCCAGGTGAGGTGCAGTACAGTCTTACCCTGCTCCCCATCATCTTACCGGACCCCAGGCGCTACCACCCTCGCCCCTTTTTGTGACCCCCCCATGCCAGTCTTGCCAGGCCCAGACGGGGAAGTGCAGTCTTGCGCATCCTCCTGAGGAAGTTTGCAAACAGTTAAATATGATACAGCAGAAATGCATTTGCTGTTGCCTTGCCAGGCCTTGCGGGAATTTCTTTAAGACGTCACCCCCCCAACACACACACACAGCCTTATCCATTATTTATGCATTCGTGGGAGTATGGTTTTATAACCAGTTCAGATGAATTAAAACAAAAACGCCACCGCAGGAAAGGGGAGGTGCAGTGAATCAGGCCAGGGAGGCAGAGGTGAGCCTGGGCGTCCGGGCTCCGGCCGTGGTCCCAGCGGCACCTGCCTCTCCCAGAAGGCCTGGCCCCCGCCTACAGGACCTTGCGGCCGTAAGCTGGGAGGGAGAGACCGGAGGCGAGAACGCCCCCTGCCCAGATTGGGTCCAAGCGGGTCATCCGTGGGTCACTCGACAGAACCGCCCTCATGGTTGCGTGTACGTGTTCTGGTTCTCAGGCCCCTCGCCACGTCTCCGGCCTGCAACCGTAGCGCACTCGGCTGATGGCTCCGCCATTGCGCTGGAGAGACTTGGGGAGGAGCTGCTGGGGCCGGCTGCTCTGCCACGGGAACCCTGCCGTGCCTTTGATTTTGAAATAATTTAAACTTTTATTTTGTTATGCCAGTGACTTTGTTCTTTACAAAACAAATTTTTAAAAAACATTGTAAGAAAAACAAAAACAGGACCCGAGGCAGGCGGATCACCTCGCCAGGGCTACGTAGTACGTTTGAGGTCAGCCTGGACCTCGGGGAGGCCCTGTCTCAAAAACCCAAAGCAAATCAAACCAAACCAAACCAAGAAAAAGCCCTATCGCCCATAATCTCCAAAAAATCTTTGTTAACATCTTCAAGAGGTTTCTAGCCCATGCTCAAAGTCTATATAAGCACACCTGTATGTGAATATGCCCACATATATGCGTTGTATGTGTGCATATCCTATATATTTAATTTTTAAAACAAAATGAAATCATACTATTCACTGCTCTGGAATCCCCTTTGCACCCTAATGATAGGAATTGGACATCTTCCAATATGGGTGTCACTGACCACAGATTTCACCAAATTTCCGTGGCTGTGAGGGGCTGAGGTGGGGCAGAGAGTGAATGTGTAAGGACCAGGATTTTTTTCTTCCATTACTTGTTTATTATATTAGGAAGAATGTTTTTTACATTTTTGGGCTTCAATACCTGTTCTGTTTTGTTTTTGAGACAGGGTCTCACAATGTAGTACAGGCTGGCCTTGAACTCACTCTGTAGCCCAGGCCTCAAACTCACTGCAGTCTTCCTGCCTCAGCCTTCCAAGTGCTGAGATTACAGGCGTGCGACACCATGCCCCATGCAACACCCACTCTGGCAGTTTTAAACTAACCACATAAGAACTTCAGCTCTGCATCCCTGCAGATATGTCCAGGCATTACCTTGAAAGAAAGCCTTCTGCCTTTAAAATCTTGCAGTTTCTGAGAAACAGCTGTTAGCTGGCAAGCTGAGGTGAGCTTGGTGTCAGAGCAGAGCTGCCCTCCTGGAGGTGGGCAGGTGAGTTGTGCAGATGAGTGTGTATTTGCACATGTGCACGCACGCATGCATGTGAAGACTGTTAGAGAAGGTGGCAGGAGGAGGTGGGTATACATTAATGGTAGCCCACTCGGCAGCATTTCTGAACCTTTACTCTGTCCACCTTTGGGTTAAACCATCAGGAGGCAAAGGTGTGCCAGGGCAGGGAGGAGGAGGGGAAATGGGAAGAGGAGGAAGAGGAGAGGGGTCTAGAAAGGGGGGAGAGCTCAATCTGGTGAGAAAGGGACCTGCCCCACCATGTGACTGGTACTAGAACAGTATATCAGCTTCCTGTTGCTGCTGTAACAAATGACAGCAAACGTAGTGGCTTGAGAGGACTCAGTTTATTATCTTATGGCTGTGGAGGTCAAAAGTTCCAAATCAGTGTTGCTGAGCTGAGCTGAGCTGCTATTGTCCATCTGGTTCTCATTTCACATTCTAGAAGAGTCTGGTTTTTGCTTTATGCAGCTTCTGGAAGCTGCTGCTGTTCCTTGGACCATGGCTATGGCCCTCCGACCTCTGCTTGCACCACCACCTTGCCTTCTGCTGACCGACCTCTTGATGACACTGGGTCCCCCAGCCCATGGGAGATAATCTGCCTTCTGCAACACTCCTAGCTCACTTACACCTGCAGAATCTCTCTCTGTAGGGTAACACTATGGTACATGCTGAGTCATATTCTCAGGTTCTGGAGATTAAGTTGTGGGTATTTTGGGGAGATTTTCCAGCCCTCCATGAAAGACATGTACAGGACACATAAGCCTTGGGGAGCAGAGGCCAGGAAGGCTTCCCAGTAGAGCACTGGCATTTGCCTGCCAGCAAAGAGCTGAAGGGCATCTGAGGGAGAGGGGGCAGTGTGGGCCAGTGCCTTAGAGCTCCAACACGCCTGTGCTTTGGGGATTGCACATCACTTGCCAAGGCTTGGGTTGAGGGACACGGCAAGGGACGGCACTGAAAGACAGACAGGACCTTGAATGCTGGTTGAGCTCAGACTTTGTCGTAGGCAGTGGAGCCTGCAGGGACTCGGCTGAGGAGTCCCAAGGTGAGGTGACAGGGGACTGTGGATACCAGGGGTTTTGTCCCTTCTCTTTTGGCGATGTTGTAAAAGTCCTTTTCCCCTCTCTGCGTCTTTGGTTCTCAGCTTCAGCGTGTTGGGGTGGACTGGTGATTTTTCGTAGTTCACCACATTTTTCCTTTTTTATTTTTTTACTTTCATGTGACCTTTTTATTTTTATTTTTATTTTTTTATTTTAAAATTTTATTTTAAAGACAAAAGAATGGAGACATATGAACCAGAAAAGCCGTAAACAATACAGAAAATACAAAGTTATACAGAATATGGTAGGGAATTAGCACTGGATGTTGTATTACATAGTTATCTTCACATTAGTTAACACAAAAACATTAAAGGAAATACCAAATTATAGAGAAGATAGTAGGGAATTTGCACTGGGTGCTGTATAATATAAAGTTATCTTCACTTCTGTTAATACAAAAACGATTGAGGAAATACAGAATTATAGAGAACATAGAAGGGAAT
>PVLD010007850.1:0-88220 GCA_004027595.1 Dinomys branickii | reverse complement strand
GTTCGTAGAAACCGATGGCCTCTCTGTATTTGTTTTCCTGCATGAACAGAACATGAGCTACATTCAGCCTCCACACATCATGGTCATTACAGAACTCCACAGACTTGCGGAAGATCTTTTCCACCATTGGGTAATTTTCAAGATTCCAGTAGATTTTTGCTTGGGCCATCAACACAGGAATGTATTTCTCAAGCGTTTCTTTATACTCATTCTCTGTCTTCTTGACAGCTTCTTCATCCCTGTTATGTCTTCCTTCTTGTACTTGTTTGGTGAGTTTCCGGAGCTGCTCCGTCAGCATGCCAGCTAGCCCATCGAGCTTAATGAAGGCTTCTTCTGGAGCTGTCTGGCAAGTGATCAGGGCATCCAAGAAGTCATAGAGATAGGGTGTGAGGAACTTGTAAGTCAAATGAGCATTTTCTGCCAGAACATCTGCTGCCAGGTCAAAATACTCATACTTGCAGTACAGCAGCAAGAGGTTGCTAAAGGTCTCTGGGGGAAAGGGGTTCTGCTGGAGCAAAAACTGTAGTTTTTCAAATCCTTCTGTAGGCCTGGTATCCATGTTCATGAGTGCCTGGTTGTGCAGGGTCACAGGATCCAACTCTTCCTCTGCCCTGGGTGGCATGTCAGTGAGGGCTTCCTGAGCCGCCTCGTAGTTTTTCAGCTGGTACTCTATGGCTGCCTTGAGGTTGAAAGCTTCCACCAGAGCAGTCTGGTGCAGCACTAAGGTGTTGCCAACACTGCGAGCATCTATGCCCTCAGTGGTCATGCCCACCCCGAGCTCAGGGTGCTGGCGGATGCCATGCTCAATAATGTCTGCAATATGTTTCAGAGATGAAGCATATTGCCGGTTGCTGTAATACGCTAGTGCCAGGTTGTAGGAAACGTCTGGCTGGTAACCTGAGGCCTGCAGGACGGCGGCGAACTTGGAACACGCAGCTTCATAGTGTCCCTCTTTGAAGAGCAGACAACCCAGATTGACCTGGCCATCGCAGTCGTTCTCTCCCGCACTCTCTTCTCCTGCTTCCCCACTCAGCAGCTGCTCTACTAGGCCCCTGGCCCCTGGCAGATCGCCCTCGCTGTACTTGATAGCAGCCTGCAGGCGGAGGACCCGGCTGTGATAGGCGGGGTTGTCCAGGAGGAGGAAGGCGATCCGAGTGGCCTCTGGATAAAGGCAGGCCTTGTACAGGGCCTGGGCGTGGTACAGGCGGTACTGCTCGAGTTCTGGGTGCAGCTGGCTCAACTGCTCATAGCACTCAGCGGCCAGCGTGAACTCCTGCAGGCGGTAGTAGCAGTAGCCCAGCAGCGACAGACCGGCGCGGCTCTTGGGGCTGCGCTGCAGCTCAGCTGCCAGCAGCTGCACCGCCTCGGAGTAGCGAGAATCGCGGATGAGCCGGTACACCACCGAGGTGAACTCACCGTCCGGTATCTGACCGTAGCTCAGCCCTGCCAGAACCGCCATGATTGCAGTGTTCGTTTCCAAGGCAACGAGCCAACCGGAAACGGAAATTTGTCAGACGTTAGTTTGCTGATGAAAGAGCCCCTCCGAAATAAAACAGAATCCGCTGTATTCTCTGGATTTCTTTTCCTGTCCTGGAATACTCCAAATTCTGTTGTGTCATGATTTGGAAAGAGAAGAAACTCTTCCGTTCAGTCAGTGACATAAACGCCACGTCCCGGCAGGGATCGTGCCGCAGCGTTTTTCCGGGATGTGGCCGCGCTGCATGCTGGGAGACGTAGTCTCTACCAGAAATGGAAACTTGGGGCCATCAGGGGTCACCTGTCTTCTCTTGTTTTATTTTGCTTTTCTCTAAATAGAAATGAAAGCACACTAACCTTATTAGCTGCCTAATATACAAGAATATCAGACTTTTTTTCTTAAACTGAAAGTTGCCGACTGTGTGTATTGTCCCACTTGGGTCTGTGGAATTGTGGTTTAAGGTCTAATGTCCTGAGAGATTTTAAGACTTGCACATCTCATGTTGAATAATAATGACGTCGTTTAGTGGTGTTTGTTTTTTTAACGAGATGAGAATGTCGGGTTATCTTTTTGGAATTCCTCTGAAATTACAGTTGGTTCTTTTTATGCTGTTCTTAGGGTAAACTTCTTAAAAGTAGCATACCGTAATTCAGGGCACACAAGTCCTTACTTTGGTCATCTCCAGAGGTTGACCAGTCCACAATATTTTCTATGTGTAAATTTCAGAATTCAGTCCATCTCAATTATAGTCCACTTACAGAAATATTTATAATGTTAATCATTTTGTAATATTCATATTATTGATCAAATATTCTGAGGTAGTTTACTTAAAGGTTTACATAATTTTCTCAAGACTACATCTAGATTCATAGATGCTGAGCCTCGCTATCCAGCAGGTGAGTCCCATAGCAAATAGAGTGTGGTAATTAACCCAATTCACATATGTCCTGCAGAGTTTTTAAAGGGCCCAGGTTTTGGTGCCAAGGAAATACAAGGGAAGATTACTAGGCTTTCTTTCCTTCATTAACTGTCAGCTAACTTGGTGTGAGCAGAAGAGTTTGAACTTGCTGGCCCCAGTTGCAGCTGCAAGCAGATGTTCGGAAGTGATTCATGGGAGTCTGTAGCTCCTAATCATCTAATATCACAAAGTTTGGTAGGTATGCAGTTGCTCACGTCATAGAATAGCTGACTTTATATTCTTATTCAGTCTTCTTGCTTGCTGACAATTGAGAGAGTTTTGTCTTACTGCGTGGGAATAGGAGTAGCCAAAGAACACTTTTTTTTTTTTTTTTGCAGAGGCATACTTTTATAACCATGACCTGAGGCTTTTTTTAGCCTGATTTATGGTATGCAGGAAGGCACATGGTTGGAGGAGGCTAGCTATTGGTGCTCCATAATGAGAGGGGGTGTGTGTCTTCTCCCCTACAGCTGACTGCTTGCCTGATTCTTGTTCCTTGGAAACTTAGGCACAGTACTTTAAAATCCTTATGTATGGACTGTTACCTCAGGTAAGTTGCTATTAAATGAAGGTATAAAAGAACACAGAAACAAGGAATTGCCTTTTATTATTTTAGTCATTCTATTTCACAAGCTATATTTACCTCATCAAAACATTCACCTTCAAAGGACTTCTTGAAAATTTATGAAAAATGACTATTTGCTCTCCCCCAAATGACACTGATCCCTATAGGATCAAAGAATCACTAAGGGGTCCTTTTCTCTGTGTTGCTACCTGTCTGTGAGCATGGCAGGTGAAGTAGGCAGGAGGGAGACCATTCTATGTCTTCCTCCTTATTGCATGTGACGTTGCCCCAGTGGCCTGGCTTGCAAAAAGCAGCACGTTCAGCTTAGACAGATGGAGGGCAGGGTCATTTTCAAAATGAAATGAGTGCTCCAGTCACGTTGTGAAATTGGCATGACCCTCACTGCTGCTGTGATAGACTGACTTTTATTGAGTCTTTGATAGGCAATTGGGGAATAGGGTAGGTCTTTTTTTCCTTTTGGAAAGGGGAAGTGAAAAGAGGCCCTTTAATTAATAATAGAAATCCTGGAAAGCAATAAGCACAGTGGAACATCATGAAATATAAAAAATCATTTTGTTTTCAATAGAATCTTTAGAGGCTGGAGCATATATCAAAAAATAGGTGTATAATAGCATTCCAGGCAATAGGAAAGCATTTGGTGGTTGTAATAAAATTAACTATAGACTTGTAGGAGAGAATTAGGGATTGAGAAAATGAAGTGAGAGTTGGGGTGGATTTTGCTTCATAAAGGGAGTCAGATTTACTCTGGGGGAAGTGTTCAATTTAGGCAAACATTAGAGGAGCTAAAAAACATAATATTTGGTTTTTAGAGTGCTTATGTTCTGCCTGCCAAAATATGAGGTGATCAATTTCCATGATATGTATGGGTAATATATTTGGCATTCTTTTTTTAAAACTGGGTGGAATGCGTATCTTCTTATTTATCCTGTGGGCACACATCTTTGTCAAGGAAGTCCTTCTGAAAAACCATTTTCCATTTACTATTTCTTTTCCCTTTTGATTCCTGGCCAGTTTCTTCCGAATGGCCAGCTTGCGAGTCCAGTGACTTTGTATGCTTAGCTCCACTCACTGTACAGAGAAAAAAAATGTCCCAGAGTGGTAATGTGGTTGACTGACTTTTTGGAGCGTCTGTCCAATCTTTCAAGACTTCTGCAAAGACTGTACACTTTGTGCTTAGATGATGAGACGTTTCACCTCATTAGGACCTCTCCTTTCCCTGATGGTTCCAACTTTATTGATATTTTAGTTAAATCTCCTTTCTATATATTTCTTGCTTTTTATCTACTAGCTTATATTTTGAGGTTTACAGTGTTTCTGTCTAAATTAACCTACCAAGGAGAGCACAATAGCATTATGGTTTGTAAAAAGAACTAGTCGAGAAGGCAACACTGGATATTGGCATTTTTAAAAAACCAGCCATCCAGCCAAACAAAGAGCTACTCTAAGCCCTGTGTTTATGCAGGAGGTTCGGTACCAGGCCTGCTTTGCCTAACTTGCCTCATTAATCTTCACAGCCCTTCTGTGTATTGGGGGGTTCTTCTTGTTGACCCCACTTTAAAACTGCAGACTGTAAAGCACAAAAAAGACAGCAATTACCACGGCCTGCTGTAGTAGTTGCTTCCACTGGCCAGTAGTGGGCCACACTGCGCCCCTTCCCTCTCTCCCTGGGCACCTCCTCTCCAGTCATTTGAATTGGCTTTGGATCATTTGCGGCAGTTTGTTCTAATACAGCAGGCACAATGGTATCAGAATTTTAAAGTTTAAGCACCAAAGCCATTGTATAATTGTGTAACAGTGTGGCTGGCGGTCTTGCATTGATGCGATCCCCCTGTGTAATTGCCCATGCAAATTTGAGCAATGTATAACGGACACTGGAACCTAGCATTTGGCTGCAGAGTCTCCTACCACCAGAAAAATTTCAGTAATGCAAAGAACCTTTTGTCATTTTAAAAACGCTGTCCCAGTGTCCCTCTCATAGAGGCGAACATCACAGATGGAGGCAAAGTTAAAGATCAGAATTTCAATGCAGGTATTCAGAAACATGTTCTTTCTTTTAACCTTCTCAAAAGAAAGAAAGATTATTCTGGAGGTTTCTTCAAACACTGAACATTTTATTAAAAACAAAGATATTTAGGTCTCTTAAAGCAGTCTGTTTCAAAATCATGGATTAGTTGCTTGTGAAATGGCCAAGCCCTCTAAAATGTAGTATTCTTGCAACGAAACATCAGCCTGGGAAATGCACAAAAGGGAACAGCTTCAAACAGCTCAACTGAAGACATATTTCCCTTGTTTTGTGCAAAACAATAATAATTAGGAAGCAAGTCAGTAGGGGATCCTTTTTAGATGATTGTACATCAAAATAAAATGGTGCAAACAATATCCTCCCCAAGGGAATGAATGAAGCTCAGCAAAACCTAGCTTCCTATTTCCACACTATAGGTTTGTTTTTAATTCATCTAGATACAATTTAACCTACATCTAAAGCAAAGAGAAATTAAGATTTTAACACACACACATATGTAGTACACAGAAAGCACAAAGATAAATGATGGTCTTAAAGAACACACTTCTCATTACAAAAACATTTACTTAATAAACACATTTCTGTACCAGTGTATACATTCAGGGGCAGATGTAGACATGCTACACATAAATGGCTAATCTCTAGCACTGCGGAGAGATATAGCAAATATGCAAGGATATTCAAAATTAAAGCAGATGCAAACCCAAGGCGACTAGCTGAGCGGGGAGTAGTGATAGGGACAGGAGTGAGCATTGCTAAATCTGAATGCTCATCATGAAATTCTCCAGATGCACCTCGTTTTACTTCAGCCACCCATGTGTTTTATTCTATTATTGTTCACCTAGGAAACTTATTCAATTTTGGCTTTGTAGCTGGATTTAACCTTTAAATTCCTGGTACATTTGAATTTTGGGGAGTTCTTTGCAGCACATGGCAGAATAACAATTTCAGAGATTGTTATTCTGAGGCAAATAATGAAACTTCGCTACAGGGACATTGCCAGAGGTTTTAGGGCCCCAAATGAGGTTTAGCTCCATTGCTTTTAATGAATCCTTTTTGCCTTTTTTCCCAAGCCAAAGCATTTTCTTTCTATTTACATCTTTCCCAGATATGCTTAGATTTCTGCCCCACGTGAAGGAAATGATTTCGCACTGTCGCTGGCGATGGTATTTTTTTTTGTCTATCCGCAATTTATAACAGTTATCAGGAAAACGGATTTCATTTCTTCATTTTGTCTTTATAGATAAATAGATTTAAAAAGAACTCTACTGCAGGCGAAGTTGAGCTGATTGTTTAATGACCTAAGGTAAATGAATAAACTATGATAAAATTTAATGCACAGAAAAAAGCAACCAAATTGCAGGAGAATTAATATATTGTCATTTCTCTAATATAAAATGTGTGAAGACTATTTTCAGTCCAATATATTTGCAAATATAAAATGCCTGGAAGTATATAGGCATCTCAGATTTTAGAAACAGAGAAAATGTATGTGCAGTGCTTTTTTGACTCACTTTATACTTTTACTTCTAAATCAATAACTATCACTTCTGGAATACCTAGGAATGAAATAACTTAAAATTGTTCTTTGTGAAAGAAAGCAATATATATTTTCAAATGACCATATGATACATTTAAAAATATATATTGCTTTTATATGTACTACACACATGTAATTTTTTATTTTATCTTTAGTGAAAACCTGACCTCTTTAGGTTTGATAGTATTTTAGGAGAAGGAGAAAAATAAAATGATCTAGAAAAAATTTTAAAAGCAAAGCACAGCTTCCTCCTTTGGTGTGCAAATGGAATAAAAGTCAGTGACTTTATTTAATCAACGGGAAACCTCAGATATGGGAGTCCCAAGGTCATAGTTCCGGCCAGTGGCCAGGTAGGATGGAGTCTCAGTCTATGGTACACTGGAAGGCTCCCTTCACGGCAGGCCAGGCTGTTCTCACATGCCAAGATGGGCTGTGCCGTAGGCTTCACATGTGTTATCTGGAATATAGACTAATACGAATGAATGTCATGTCTGAACAAAATACATCTCATAGAAAAAGTAAGATGATGTCATTTCAGCTATTGGTGTCAAGAGGTCTGAGGAAGCGTAACTACTTTGGTCAGTTTAAGGTTGTACAAGAATGCTCACGTTTCAGGTGCCTTCCCTCAGTGGGAAACAAGCAGTAATAATAAGGACCGGGGAACTTTCTCTCTCTTCATTTAGGAAGAGCAAAATACACAGCACACCATACACACCTCACAATCTTGGAAATTACGAATTATTTTATAAAGGGGTTTTAAAACACCTCAAACTTTCAGGAGTCCAATCTCCAACCCCCAAGAGGCTATTGGTAGCAGGAAGGGTGCTACCCTCACTTCCACGGCTTCATGGTCATGTTGGAGCAGACCGTGGCATTAGTCAGCAGTTTCTGAATCCTGACCCACAGTGGAAGGGTATCTTGAGACAGGAGAAATAGATGGAGGCAATTACAAACAGCTACTTGATTGATGGTTGACATTGTCAGGGCTCCACTGTATGGCAGGTTGCAATGGTGTTGAACTCCCCTTGCTACCAGTGGATGTTACTATTGGCAACCATGCAGTGAAGCCAATAAAAAGGCAAGAAAATGAGAGGAAAACTCAACTTCAGTGGAAGCCGTAGGGTTTGTGCTGTAAATTATGCTCCCCTTAGCACTGTGCAGCATCAGCGTTCAGGGCAGCTACTGTGCTTGTAGCTGGCTGCGGTCTCTCACAGACCCTCGGTCCAGTTTTATCATAAAGCACGGGCTTTAAAATTTTGCTGTAGATGGACTGGCATTCATTTGTCTTGGCCATCTATTTATTTATTTACCGGTGGGGAGGGTAGCAGATGTAGACTCATCTCTGCCTCAACATGGACTAATTTTCAGTTCCCGTTTGCGATATAAGCGTGATGTGGCGCAGTACCAGAAACACCTGCAGTGCTTCTCGGCTGCAGAGGCACGATGCACTCGCACACCAGTCTGCCCCTAACTCCACCCCTCCTTTGTTCCTCACCTGAAGGAAGAGAGACAGCCCTGCAGAAGCTATTTTCCTTTATAGCAGAGTGATTCAGAAAACTGGCTTAATAAAATCCATAAATCTGAACAACATCCTCTTACCTGCTCTGCAGAAGCAATTTTTCCTGCACTCATTTTCTCCTCTAGTTTCTCTGCTCTTCCCTGCAGAGACAGCTGTAAAAAGTGGCTAGAAACATTATTTTTTAGGGCTCCCATTCCTTCCTTCTCTTTTGTCAAAGCCTTCTCTGCTCAATCGTCCTTTTCTTAAGCAACAGAAGATAGGATTCCACACCCTTGTTTTTTTGGTCGGAAGCACCATTTTTCCTTGTTCGGACTGACTTCCCCCTTTCCTCGGCAGTCTCCTTCAGCGCTCATCTCGGTCTCTATTCTGGCTTTACTGCTACTTCTCTTCCTCTCCTCCTCCTCTCCTTCCTCCTCTGCCTTCTTCTTCCATTACTCCTTCTCCTTGCCTGCTTTGTAATTTTTGCTTACTTTGTTTTGTGCCATAACAAAATTTCCTTCTTCTCTATGATTACCTGCTTCCCCGCTTCTGTTTTTATTGTCCTTGTGGAACTTGACCTCTGTTTCTTTTAAGATTTGATTAGTAACATTAATAGCTAGTACTGATTAGTGAAAATAAAGACAAAAATGTTTTGCAAAATTTAGATTTTTCAGAGCTAGAATGAATCTCAGATTTCACTTAGTCCAGCATTTTCAAAGTCCTCAGAGTCCCTTTGTGGCCCACCAGGTAAGTAGCTAAAGATGAGGATTTGTAAGAACTCTAGATCTACAAGTTCTGCTTCAAGCAGGGGGCTTCAGATTTTTGATGTTTCATAGCCTGGAGATTCCTTGAAAGATTTAGTTTAATAAAGAGCTCTCAAATTAAGGCATGTTTGAAAATCATTGTAATCTTATTTGACAAATAAACAAATGCAGAAAAGTTTATCCAGTCCATAGTGACATAGGCAGGATAAAAGTCTAACTTCCGGCCTGGTATTCTTTGGATAAGATACACCCAACCCTCACTCTCAGGTAGAGTAAGAGGCATTCTAGTCACCGCATCTATTTAATAGAGTTTATTCTGATTTATTATAAGCCTGACTTCCTGTAGAATATGTACTTTCTGTCCAGAACATTATTCCTTACCCTCTCAAGTATCCTTTTTTACACTGAATATAAAATTGAGGATCCCAGCATTTGGCTTTAAATTGGTTTAGTGGTAGTAAAGTTATCCCAGAACTGATCATCGGAAGAATGCAAGCTAGTAGTGTTCAGTTTTTAGTGCTCTGTTGTGTGTCCTGTGAAATACCTTGAAAATAGTTCCTAGATGTTGTTAGGTCCCTTGGGTAAATCTGGCTGTATATTTCCTTTTATCTTTTCTTTAATTAAGGTTTATTAATCTATTTCTTCTGGGAGAGCTGAGTCCACAGTAAAGGCTGAATTTTAAAATGCTGGAAAACAGGACCACGATCTCACTGTAAGGGGACAAATCTTATGTAAATGCCGGTCAGACAAACACATCTGTTGCACCGCTACTACGGACGTTTGGTGGGGGAGGGGTTAGGGTCAGTGGGTCTCTGTAAGGACAGTATAGCTTTTATCTTTTCAGTAGGGAATTGTAAAGGCTCTGATCTGACATCAAGAAGCTGTAAGAGGGGCACTCAGCTCTGAGTAGGTGTCTATCCTTTCTTTTCGTCCTTCCCCTGCGCCCCCAATAAACCATCTTCATCTTTAAAAGAAAAAAGAAGCTATAGACTAAGAATGAAATAACTCTATGGAATACAAAGCCAGATTCCTGGAATAATCTGGCACAAAGGGGCACTCCATGAAAGGCTACAGAATCAGGCAGTGTTTGGCTTGTAACAAATTGAAGAGCATATACAAAATGAAGCAGCAATAAGGATGCTTTCACTGTTCCGTGTTTCCTGAACTCAGACTGGGCAGACCTGACTGTCCCCAGGTCTGTGGATCCAAACCAGTCCCGTAGCCAAAGCCTTTGTCTCAGCCCATGTGCAATCATTATGATCAGCTGAGGGTCCCAGCTCCCCCACACCCCTCCTTCTTTGCCCTTCCGTCCCACTCTCAGCTGCGGACCACTCCATGCTGAAAACCCCAGCACACTCCCCAGGGCGTCCACACCCCTGAGACTCCAGCTCTGTCTGAGCTATGAGAACAAAAGGATGACATGGCTGGTTGAAGCCGGCCCTTCAGGCTGCGGTCACTTTGCAGCAGCTCGGTGAAGGCAGAGCTTCAGTCTCTTTGCTCTTCAGCCACCAGGAGGCTGGTAGGGGTCGGGGAGGCGGCCGAGACCAGCAGTCGTTTTTGGTGCAGCTCTTCCCATTTACTTCGGTTTGCAGCCACTGAATCTAGCATAGGCTTCAGTTTCACATTGACCTTCACCAACGCCTAAAACAAAACAGAAAACGGGCAGGGAGAGAGGAGCCCGAGTCATTGATAGATAGGATCTCCACCTTTTGTTTTTAAGGGGAATGCGAACGAGGTGAAAATTATTTTGGTAAACGAGCTATTTACAAGAAGTAAATGTGCATCTGACACCATTGCGTTGTATTAATAGAACTGACGGAGAGAAGGCAGAAATAACGCGGGGTGGCTGTGTACAACTCCAGGGGGAGCCAGCCTCCTACACTCGCACCCTATTTTACGATCACATCAAGCAAGACAGAAGACAAAATGTTCAGCTCACACTTGTCAACTAATGTTTATATCCCGGCCCCGTCAGAGAGGGCCCGGCTCAATAGGATATGCCCTGAGTTTTACAAAAACAAACGTACAATCGCTCTACCACTGGCGCCCCTGGGTGGTGGTCTCCGGGGGGGGGGGACAGACCAGGGTAGAACGGCAGGAGGCGACAGAAAAGGCTCATTCTTGAGATAAAAGACCTGGGAGCCAGGCTCAATATGCAGATCACCACGCAGCATGTACGGTAGCAGATGTGACAGGAAGGGAAAGGACTGTGAAGAATCTGACCTGACTGTGAGTGCGTGGAGGAAAAGGGCAAACGTGGGGGTCTCTGGGGCAGGCAGACCACTGGGCACAGGCTCCGCCTCAGAATCCTCACTTGCACCAGACCTTTATATTTAATTTTGTATGTAACTTTGTATTATTTTTAAAAACAAGAGTCTGTTTAGTTTTGAATGCTTTAAGCTTATGTCCTCACGTAACTCGATAGCCTCTTTCAGTGAATGTCGCGGTTGTATTTAATGCGCATGCGTCCTTCTACTGCTTTCCGCACTCGGGAGGAGAGGGGCTGGGGGTGCGTCCCAGGACGTGGCCTCAGAAGCGCCCTCTAGAAAGAATTCCGGAAGTTCAAATTAAACAGAAATAGATAAATGTCTTACAAACCCGAGGGCACAGTGTTCGTCCAACAGGGAAATTCCATAATTTCCTGCTTCACTAACTTTTTTTAAAGGTAAAAAGTGAATTTAAAAGCTCATACAATTCTTTTTCTTTTAAATCTTTTACTTTTCATTATAAAAGCCTTCAAATATATTCGGTCAGTAAAATATGATTAGCAAAACTATTTATTAAGCATTTATATATGTAAGCATGAGTAATAAATATAATTCAGTCCATTCATGTTAAAATATATACAAGAAAGGGCTTGAGAGTCTTTATTTTTCGGATTGTCCAATATAAAAGGAAGTAAGATCTGGATGAAATTTAATCTTTTAACGTGATCATTATTCTTTGAAAACATGAGGATTTTTTAAAAAGTTATTTTATATATTTCTTACATGATGCATTAATTTTAGAAAATACAGAAACAATAGGTTTGAGAGCAGTAGGAAAGAATGGCAGAATGTACCCGTCTCTGTGCGCAACTGCAAACCACCTGTCAGCAAACCTGATTTATCCTCTCAGCATCTTCCACTCTAGGGAGCTACAGGAATACCAGTAACATTTAACTAGATGTAAGTTAAAGGGCTTGGGTGGAGTTGAAGGTCCAGAAATAGTGAGGTACCCTAAATGAATAGCGAGCACTCCAGCCCAGCGGAGGGGGCCCCCGTCTCTACATCAGTGCCCTGTAAATGGAGGATAATCTCAGTTTTTGTCTCTGTCTCTAACAGTGATGTTTACTACCTTGTGCACAAACATCTAATTTTAAACCAGATATTTTATATGATAACAAAATAAGACAGCATAATAACTCGGGCAGTGATCAAAAAATCCCGTTTATTTCCACTAGAAAAATGCAGATGCCCAATTCCTCCTCAAAGCACAGTGCTTTTATCTAAACAATAGTGTGAAGTAGCAACAACGGCCATGGTTTTATTTAGTATGGTTTGGCACCAGCTCCTCTTTACTCTGATCAAGCCTTTTAATTAAACTGACTACTATAATTCCTATGGAAATTAGTGTTTATGTTATTTTCCTGCTACAAAAGCATTTCTCTCAAACTTTTTTTTTTTTAATCCTTGGAGCACAAATTGGAATTTTTTTCTGCTTGAAATGTAATTAAAAACTCATTTGATTACAATATTTCTGGCTCTGTTTTACTTATTAAATTCCTGTAATCAGTTTTCTTTTATGAAGCTGCTGGGAAATGATCTCAAAAGCAACACATTTTTCTCCTCCCTGGCAGGTTCCCGAGCAGTTACTAAATTACATTCATAGCACCTGCTCGTGATTCGAATTACTCCACCAATTTATTCCTTAAACCATTTAAGTTTGTTTGGCTTAGCCCCCAACAGCATTCTTTCCTTTATCCTTGTTCTTTGTTCTACCTCTTGTTTCTTTTTTGTTGACTGAAATGAAGGGGGGTGTACATATCTTTCTCAGAATTCCTTCTTTCTCTGTGTCTTATTCTTCTGAAACAAAACTGTCACACTAGAATATAATTTGGGGGGGCATGTACTGGTTCTAGGCAAAGGTAGCAAACGTTGTATCTTCAGGAGTTATTCTTACACTATATATTTGCTACATAAATGCAGTTAGCTGAGCGAATATGAGACTCTTTAAAAGCAAAAGATTGTCCATAAACCTGAGGCCCAGGGTTTAAGGTGATTTCACACAGTGTCATCTGCAAGAGAATTGCTTCCAGTCTATGCAAAGATTGGACATTCCTCACAGCTTGTCATCAGCGACTGACCCCTGATGCGTTCTGTGAGAATCCTACTAATGTTTAGTTAGACTTGCTCTTCACTTGATAAGAGAGAAAGAGGGAAGAGCACCCATCTCTCAGTCTCCACGTGTATGCAGAAAACTGCCATGGTGGGTACTATACATTGCTCTGTCAGCCACAGGATGCCCAGCTCTCCTCAGTGGCATCCCTGTGGCAAGACTCCGCAGCTACCGGTTAGACCTGTGCAGAGGCACTCAGTGCATCACTCCCAGGGTGGGGGAGGGGAGGATGACTCTGTTTTAGTCTTTGTTCTGATCTGAGAATGCTGCTCCTATACTGAGCTGAAATTCACATCTCTATGACTTTTACCTAATGGTTTTAATCCTTGAGATGATCTCCCTTTAAACCAGAAACTTCTCAAGCAGCCCAGGACCTATGATGCATGTACTGTGCCAGGTGTACATTAATGAGGATGTTGAGCCCAAAACATCATTTAAGATGTATACCTTCTCCCATGGGGCAACCTTATTGTTCTCACCAGAGCTCCAAGCCCTCTCCAACTCCCTTCCGGCCCATCACAGACAGGATCTGGGACTCCTGCCCTACCAGAGGACACACCTTTGGGCATCTAGTCACCCAGATGGCTGAGAGCCCAGGTTCTACTTACACTCCATGGTTGAATTCTTTGGTGCATAGCACATACAGTTTATTCCATATTTCATTTATGTTTTGACTAAATAAAACATTTACATAGCTTAAGGGATACAAAAGGTACAATGTAAAATCTCACTTCCTCACTTGTCTAAACCAAGGGGCACTAGGTGTTATCCCATTTTTATATATCTTTCAAGACCCTTTCCACCCCTATGTAAGAAATGAGATTTCTGTTTCTTATAGCTATCTAGTATTTCAGTGCTGTCATCATTTGTTTAAAACATAGAAACTAAAGGTTGTTTATAGCTGACCACTCCACATAATGCTGAAATGGCTGTCCTTGTACAGAGCCATTTTGCAGATACCAGGTTTATCAAAAGGTCAAATTCTAAAATCAGTATTGCTGAGCCAAAGCGCATGTACATTTGCATTTTGATAGCTATTACTAAATCAGCTTATACAAAGCCTATGTAAGATAGAGAAGAGCACTCTTATATTAGCCATTTTTAGAGGAGAAAGAAAACAGAACTCATACTTACTATTTCGATGAAGGCCTGTAATGATACTGTGAGGGTGGGTAAAGCTAAGAAGTGAACACAAGTCTGGCATTTGGCTCTTTTCCCTGTGTACCCTCCAGATGCTAACGTGTACCTTGTTCTCTGAGCTCTGCCCAGGCATCACAATGATGTTGTTCCAGGACTTTTAAAATTTTCTTCCTCCTTTGAAACAAGCTTCCCACATGGTGGTGAATCTATTTAAACTTCTTAATTATCTTTGACCATTTCCAAATGTTTTCAAGGTGTTTCTCAGGCAATTCCTGTTGCTGATAAATGTTTATTTAATGCTTACTGTGTTAGACTATACTAAGCATTTTACACCCACTGTCATTTCATTTTCTGAAGAACCTTGTGAGGTAGATACCTTTATTATACTATTTTTGTTGTTTTACGATTGAAGTTAAAGCACTCACTCATGGTCAATGTTTGGTAAGGAGAAAAACTGACAGGTATTGTATTTTCTCAACCTTAGCTCTATTGATGTTTGGGGCCAGATGATTTTTCACTGTGGGCCTGTCTTGTACATTGTAGAATACTATAGAAGCCAATAGCAGTCCCCAACCTCAACACCCTGCCAAGTTGTGGTAGCCCAAAATATCCCAAATATTAAATATATTGAAAATGTTCCCTGGAGAATAGACTCATCCCAGTTAAGAACCATTGCTTTATGGCCTCTAAGAATTACCTGTCTCTGTCATGTCTTAAGTTAATGGAGCTTTCTTCAGTTAAAAGGAGGACAAAGGTAACCAGCTCTGTAGGGTGAACCCTAATAGTATCTCTTAGTTGAGAAAAAGCCTATTTGCTCTTTGGGACAAATAGTATCCATTCCTCTGCTCCTTATCTCATTTTTTTGAGGAACTTCAGGAAAAAGAAGTAAAAGTAGCTCCTGAATATTGAGGATGCACTGTGCTGGACCAGGAGCACAGGCTTGAAGTCACGACCTCCTAAAATCTTCATAGCGGTTTCATGCAGTAGGTACTTTCATCACCTCCTATTCATAGATACAAAACCAAGGTTCAGTAAGGTTAAGTGTTCTGATGATGATCATATATTGAGAGAGATGGAGCCAGGAATTTTACTTAAATCTCTCTGATTCTTCACATATTGTGTGAAAACTTCTCTTCCTAGAGAACTAGTTATTCTTCAACACTTAGTGCATGTTCTATAAAGTCTCTGATTTTTCAAGGCAGAGCCAGAACTGTGGTTTTTTGTTGTTATTTTGTTTTGTTTTGAGACAAGGTCTCACCATGTAGTCCAGGTTGGCCTTGAATTTGCTATGTATATCCTCTCAACTCAGCCTCCTGAATGCTGGGATTACAGGTGCATATTACAGCATCAACGTCAGGACTCCTTTTTTATGTATGCTTGAAATATATTCTCTGCCTCCCCAATCAACCTTTCATCTCTGAAATGATAATTTCTTACTACTTTAAAGATATCTTATGTATTTTTGAAATACATAATATGGTTTTCTTCTGCCTTTTAGAGATTTGTCTCCTATCACTAGATGTAAGCAAATTGATCTTGTTGTGGCTTGATGTAGTTTCCTTTGTGAACCCCTGCTTGGGATTCACTGAGAATCTTCATTCTGTATGTCCTTAATTTTCATCAAATTTTTAAAAATTTCTACTACTTTCTTCAACTGTTTCTAATGCTCCTGGTGTCCCAGTTATACATGTGGTAAGCCATTCGGGGCTGTCCTCCATCTGTGTCTGAGCATTTTTCAGTTTTCACTGTATCTGAGTTTCATTTTGGATACTTTCTATGGCTGTGCCACTGAGTTTTTTTCCGTAGTGCTTCTTCTGTTGTGAATCCTATCTATTGTATTATTCATTTTAGAAATTACGCTTTTCCTTTCAACAAGCTTGACTTGGTTCTTTTTGATGTCTTTTATGACTGTTTATCCACTCTGTCTTCTTTCTATCTTCTCGAACATGTAAAATACAAGCATATTAGCCAACTTAATGCCCTTGTCTACCAATTCTGTAGTCTGTATCACTTTTAAATCTCTATTGATTGATTTTTCCCATTATTATAAGTGAAATTTCCTTGTTTCTTTGCATGCCTGTCAATTCTTGCTTGGATATTAGACATTGTGAATTTTATATTGTTGAGTTACAAATGTTTATTTCCAATTTCTTCACTTTTTAGTTTTATTCTGAAATATAGTTAGGATGTTTGGAAAGAATTTGATCCCATTAGGGATTTAAGATTTAAAGATTTAAGCTTTAAAGCCCTATTGTTTTAAGCTTTTATAGGAGATCCAGAGCAACCTTTTGTCTAGGGCTAATTTGACACTAACACTGAGGCAATACTCTTTTGAGAATTTCCCATAGTACCTCCTGTATTTCAAAGACTTTCTCTGGTACTCTGGTTAGCAGGAACACAGCATATTCTCGAAGGTCCTGTGATCTCCAGGAATTATTTTACTTGCTCTTTTTGGCTGATTTTTGCTCAACCTCAATGGTTTCCTCATCAAGATATGGTGAGCAGAACTAAGCCTAAGACTCTAAGTCACCTTCTGCAGAAGACAGACCTGTTACTTCTCTAGTAGTTCTCCCCAAAAACTCTATTTTTTTTTTTTTTTTTTGCGGTACTGGGGATCGAACTCAGGACCCTGTGCTTGCTAGGCAGGTGCTTATTCCACTGAGCTATATCCCCAGCCCCTGCCCAAAAACTCTAACCCCTTCTGCATCCCCAGAATCATGGCTCTGTGTCTTCAGCTTAGTTGAGGTAACTGGGTCCTGCCTGGATTCCTACTCCTGAGCCACGGCTGGGAAATTTTCTCCAGTTGTAGGACTCAATTAATTTATTCATTTCACGAACGAATGCATTGTGCTTTCTAGGATCTTCGTACATTAGTCTGAAGCCATTTATACAGCCCACACTCAAGGCATCTTTCCAACCGTTGCAATTCTGCTACAGCGCCCTTACCCATCGCCCAGCCTTCCTTTCACTCTTGTACAATCTTCTCTCCACCTAACGCCTCATGGGGGTGAAGGTGACCAAGTCCACACACCCAAGCTCACCCTTCTCTACTCTGAACCTTTCCATGGCTCCCATTTGACACGAATATGTTCATCAAATAAGTCCAGTTCCTTCAACAAGGCCTATAAGATTGTCCGAAAAGCAGAACCATTGTAGTGAAAGAAAATGAAAATCAGAAATAATACAAAGCTAGAAAACCTAATGGAAAGACTTTGGTGATGGTAGAAAAAATCTGAAATGCTAAAATGACCCCCTCTTTTCCCTAGAAAATGTGAAATAAACAGCTTTCAACACACTTTAACGTTGTCCTGAGTTTAATAAAGAAAGCTACACTGCACGTTTGTGGAGGAGGAGCTGAAGTGTTAGTTACTGCGCGCGCGAGAGCAGATGGAGCTGCTCAGGGGTCCAGATGGGAGGCAGCACAAACTCCTAAACCTCACTTCTTCCCTCCCCAGCTCAGTGGCTTTTGAAATCAAGGTTGTGTAAAAATTAATTTGCACTAATGGCTTAAGATAATGTATTAACTACTGTAGCAGGCTTCCAGAGGTTGTCAAAACTTGCTTCAAAAAAAACAAATGAACAATAATGATGAACGCAGAAGCAAGCTAAGATTTCTTTGGATAAATGTTTCACACATTCAAATGAATGATAGTGGCCTCACTACATTGATTTTTGTGTATTTTTGTAAATTAAAATATTGGTAATAAATATTTCTATAGGTTGTATATAAAAATTAGGCACTCTGCTATATCTATGCTTCATATATTTTATCTAATCAAATCCTCAAAACAACCAGAAGAGAGAGATCTTCCTTATCAGCCCATTCTAGAAATGAGAAAATTTGGCTTAGAAATATAATTTGCTGGGGCCACAGAGCCTTGGTTTGGAGCCAGTGCTCTCTGACTCCAGAGCCCATGTTGGTAACACTACTATATTTATAATGTTGCACAAGGCAGCCCTGCTAATATTGTTATTGTACTGTTATTAATAAGTGAATTTCTAAGCAAGCACTGTTTCTTCATCCTAAGGAATATCTGATTGTCCAGGGTTTTCCTTAACAGATCCAAGTGCTGTGTTCCTAGGACTTAGTTTGGAAGAGATCAAAATTGGCCAGAAAGGAACTATTGGTCATCTGGGGAGAATAAAATTCAAAGTTGTCCAAACATAAAGCAGAAGCTTGGGCACAAAGCAAAGTGTGGGATAATTAGAAAAAGCCTCCAAACAGGGACTTTGAATAGCTAATACCTTGGGCTGATGATCAGAAACTGATGATCTGAACATTTTACTATTTACTGAGCTCTTCCCAGGGTAAAATACAAAAAAGTTGAAATGACTTTTATCTTATAACTTCTGCATGTCATTATTCTGCCAGGGCTGTGGTGGTATTTCTAACAGAGTTCATTAGATCCTCCAGCTCTCCCGTGCCCAGAGGGCCATTATGGATTCTTCCACTTCTAATCCTACACACATATGGACTCTTCTGAATCTGATCCTGTGAGCCTACTAATAAATCCATATATATATATATATATATATATATATATATATACACACACACACACACACACACATATATATATATATATATATAATTAGTGTTATATATATATACCTTTAGAGAACCCTAATTAATATTCTCTCAGGCACTGACACTTTGGTATTGAGAGTGGTTCTAGAGAAACAGAATTACAAGGATAGATTTTTCTAATTGGTTTAGCAGTTCCTGGAATTGGCTAATTTGAGGAAACAAAGTTGCCATGATCTCTTCTTCTGCTAATGTAGAGAATATTGATAGCCCAAGGTACGAACTGTGTAAAGTAATACACAACACAGACCTATTTGATTATCTTGACTCACACTTGTGAGAAGCAAGGAATTTGGTGAATCTACATGCAATACTTATGAATATTTTTGGACAAGTAAGAAATACAGTGATGCTGGCTGGTTGCTCTTAGCATCTCTGGACAAACTATCAAAGGAAAATAATGAGCTCCAGACATGTTCAGACAATTTAAAGGTTTCTAAGTGCATCCTGAGGAAAACCTTCTCTCCTTCAGGTGTAGAGCTGAAGTTGCTGAAAACCAAAGACAAGCCCTTGTAACCTGAGTTATATTGGCTGAATTGTAGAGCATGTTTGATGCTTGGCCTTATAGGATATCTGCAGTTAAACTGAGGGTGCTGATAGGAAAAGAATGGGATCTTGTAAATTGGGGTGGAGATGTTTGTGAGGAAACTGACAAGGCTGGGGACACTGAACTCTTAAATTCTGATAAGATTATTTTGCCAAAGGATCTTAAGATTTCCCCACCCTCAGTGGCAGAGGCATCGCTACCCTACTATTGACACCTAAATCATCATTAGTGTGGGTTCTCTAAAAGAACAGAATCCATAAAATATATATATGCAAGGGGATTAATTAAGTGAGCTGATAGAAGCAGAGGTGGGAGAGTCCACAGTCACTGTACGAGAGGAGGGAAAGAAGCCACTGTGGCCATCTTGGCACTAGAGAGCCAGAGGATCCAGTGCCTGCTCAGTTTAACAACGTGGAAGCCTCAGAGCAAGAGGGACCAAGGACACAGCACCAATCTAAGGCTAAAGGCCTGGAAACCCATTGCAGAGTCTGCACTGGAAGGCTAAAGAAATTGGAGACTGATGTCCATGGCAATGAAGAAGACTGGAGATTTTCCAAAATGGGGACATCTCTTGCTTCCTTTTTTATCCTATTCCATCTAAGCTACAAGCCTATTGGTTGGGGCCACCCACATCCAGGGTAAGTCATGTTCCCTCAGTTTGCTGGCCTACATGTTAGTCATCCACAGACACACTCACAACTGTGGTTTACTACTCTGGCTTGGCATTTCTTAATCTATTCAAATTGACATTTCATAGTTAATGGTCACTTGCCTGTTATGAATTTTAGCCTCCCTTGAACTTGAGTGGCCAGGAATATATAACTAGAATTCATAAAGTAGAAATTCAAGGAAAACTCATGTATATCCTTAGTCCTTATAAAATTTTTTTTTTCAATTTTGAGACAGGGTCTCACTAAGTTACTAAGTTTCCCAAGTTGGACTCAAACTTCTAATTTTTCTGCCTTGGCTTCCCAGAATGCTAGATTCTGTTACCAGAGGAAGGGTAAGGGACAAGGGATATATAGCCAAACAGAAAGGGACAGTATTTTTCTTTTCTTTTAAAAATTGCACATTCTTATCCTGTCACGTTATGGGGACTCAGCAAACACTGACAGGAGATGCCCACTTCATGGCAAAGCCATCAGGTCTGTGAATTGTGGCTTTCAGGGAAGGTGTATTCCAAGAGCCAGCAAACAGTTTCCAACAAACCTCAATTTCCTCTGTGTTCAGGTGAACTCAGAAAAGAAAGACAGCAACTAGTTATTTTCTCCTCAGTAAGAATTCAGGGTTACACCATGTTTATCTTTTTTTCTTAACTAGGGAAACTTTTTCCCAACTGGAAAACACTATTTTTCTATAATGTGGTTTACTCTGTTGAACTAATACAGTTCAGTGATGATAAGTTGGCAGTGTGAGGTTTTTGTAAATGCCAAAACATACTGTCGGATGTTTTATATTTTGTTAGCGATACTGGAGACCTTAAAATCTAAATATTGTGCGACAGTTATGCAAGCTGCAGTACAGATGATAAAGGCACAGAGGTAATGCTTAGCGGGAAAGGAAGCCAATGTGGGAGAATCCACTGCAAGAGTGATTCAGCCCTGCGATTGGAATCTTAAGGGCACAGTCTACTCCAGCTATCACTGAAGATGCTGTTTGCAGCGTCAGTGCTGAACATCCCGAAAGCTAATTACAGTCCCAGTAATAATTTAGAAAGGCATCACTTCCCCTCCCAGTTTTGAAGAGACTAGTAGTGCATGTAAAAAGTGCAACAATGCTCTTTTCCTTTCCATCTCCTTCCTGACCTCACAGGTTACTTGCTCTGCTTATGTTATTTATATGCTCAAGGGATTCCTTTGTAGAAAATGATATTTACAAATGACATTAACATTCTGAATTAATGAGGCAAGAATGTTAGTCTTCTTGGATTAATAGCATTGTTATTTCCATAATATAGGGCAAGAGTCTTAAACTCAAATGTCTACTGGGCAAGGTCAGGAAAATTAATGAATGAAGTAGACTGCACAGTACAGTTGGGAGTGGTGGGGAGTACGGTAAACTGGACATTTCACAGTTTGAAAACCCGTGTTTAGTCAAGCGGAATGGGTCTGTGGGTGTGTTCTGTGGGCCACCTGCTAGCACGCTGTGATACAGAGTAGAACACATCTCGCTGAGATGGACTAAGCTCATTAATGAACGTGCCCCATGTCCCAGGTGCCAGAACTGGGACTCTCCATGTGTGATATGATTAAATCTCATGACATGAGGAGGTATTGTTGGCCCTATTTAGGTGGACCAGGCCACTGGAGATTGTAAAAATTAAGTCAAAAAGACCAAAGGTTTTCTATGGTTAAATGTAAAGCAAAGCGGGAATGTCAGTCCGTGGATCAAGGACCTCAGTGTTTGAAACACTGGTAACAAAATCTATCTCACATTTTACTATAGTGCCAAGGACCATGGTGCCAGGTTTTTGTTCTCTTGTCCCCGGCACTGATTCAGGACAGAGTCACAGAAATGAGAGCCCTCACTGAGTAAGGAAGAAGCATTCCCTCGCAAACATTAGGTGTAGGCAGTGAATCTTACCTCTGACTTAGCTACTCTTGCTGGCCCTGAGAAAAGAAAACGAGGATTTTAAGGAGAAATTACAGGCAGACCTAAGACAGTTTGTGTAAATGGGAACAAGGAGAACAGTCTCCTCTGTTCTAATGAGCCCCTCTAGGATCCTGTCCTGGCTTATCCTGGTGGCTCGGTTTTCAGAGTCGACTGGAAGCTAATCAATCACGTTCATTGTGTAAGCTACTTTTGACTTGGCAGGAATGCCTGCTGACCCAGAAGCTACAGCCTTTGATGAATGGGGCTTCACATAAAAGGTAGTTGGGCCATGTGAGTAAAACGTAGCCACACGGTAATAATCTACCCTCCACATGCCAGAGTGTTTTCCAATAAAATTAGGCCATCTGAGATTTTATGGAAATATAAAAACATTTATTATTTTTGCAAAGTTTAGTGTGTAAAAAGCATCGTTTTTGAATTTTAGTTTGTTGAGCTGAAAAAATTCATTCACTGCACTCTTCTATATACTTCTCATGGGCCATGAGTCCTAAAGTTCCCCCAAATTTAGTGGGTATGATGCCTGTGTGAGAGAGGCTGTATAAATACGTAATTGTAAATTCTACCCTTTGTACAAATGATGTTCTGAGTAAAGCATACAAGACTTCCAAGAATGGATTCTAGAATATTCTCTTATCATTTGCTCTTCTATTTTTTTTTAGCTTATATGTGAGAGTCCCAGGAGCCAAAGGACTAAGTTTATGCTGTAAGGAGCTACTTGGTGAGCACTGTGCAAATCTAATGAGTACCGGCCACTTTTTGTGAGGTTGCAATTGGTTCTCATGCTCAGCACCAAGCAGTGCCCAGATTCATGCTGAAGAATCATCAGGACTGCACATCCCAGTGCCTCAGACCTACAGAGGACAAGATTCAGAACATCCAGGAGAACTGCTTTGTCTTTAGGTGAAGACCTTTGTGAACAAAATCCTCCACTACTTTGATGATCTCTCTATATATATGGTAAAGGAATCTTTTGTGTCTTAATTCTATAATATAATAAAGATAATGAGATTTTCAATAGAAAAATTAGGAAGAAAAGAAAGGAAATATTTATCTATGCCACTGGGTAGATATATAATGAAAATGTATCATTAGCTGGCCTTCTCTTTGTCCATGGAAAGGGGTCCATCTGTCCAATAACAATTGTCACTGTGGCTTTTCATTATATTGTTAAGTCTCTAAAAGCTAAGATATGGAAATGTTTATATGTATAGGGACAGTGGGACCCATATCATCAACAGTTTTATTACATTTCTGAAGTGCAGTTTCAGAAAAGGAACATAAGACTTTTATGGACCATAACAATTCCTAATGGGCAACAGTTTCTAACTTTTATATAATAGGAAAAGTTTCTATTAGTTTAACTTTCAATCCTTGACTATTTAGTGTTAAATAAACTTCCCAACAGGAAGATAAACTAGAATTGTTATTGATAGAAAGTTTATAAGGAAAAATAAACAGTGACTTGGAAAGTACCAAAAGGGAATGGAGAAGGTAACACAAGCCTTATCACCTATTTAAATATACTATAAAGTGATATGAATTAAAACAGTATGACTAGGCAGGCAGGCCAATAAAGCAGCATGTGGAATAATAATAGAACCAAATTAAAGTACTATAGTAGATGATAATAGTGACCTCTCAAATCCTAAGGAAAAGTCAGTCAAAAACTGTTGTGGGGACAGTATAGCTATCTAAAAGCTAAAGCCAAATTTTCAGAGGAGTCCATGAAATAAGTATTTAAAAAAAACCTGAAATACTAAAAGAAGCCCTGACAAAAACTTTTAAATTTTGTAATGAGAAAGTCATTAAAATTTAGTCATAAAAGAAAAAAATTCATAAATTTGCCTATGTAAAATCAACACACATATCAAATAAACAAGGTGAGAAGATCAGTGACAAATTAGGAAAAATATTTGCCATTTTGGCTATGAACTTTTTCTTTAATAGAGTGAGCGCCTATAAATCAGTGAGATCAGACCACTAGACAAACAGAAAAATGGGTAAAAATATGAAGAGACTTTGCAGAAAAAATGACTCCTAACTAGATAAGTCTACACTAAAAATATAGCTATATGCATTTATAATGTGGAAAATACAAATGAGATACATTTTGCTTATATAAAGTGATAAAGTTGATAGCACATTGCATTGGGAAGAATACGGAAAATAGGCCTTTGAAGCATTGCTAGTGGAAATATACGTTACTCCAAGCTCCACAGGGAGAAAGTAGGCAGTATCCATCAAAATTTCAAATACCCATACTCCAAATACTTAGTAATTTCACTTTGGAGTGTTTAGCCTACCAATAAAATGTGGAAATGAGGTATTTAAAGAGATATTTATCATACATTATTTATAATCGCAAACTAATAGAAACATCCATTCCATAGATAATTAAATAATTAATTATTGGTTAAATAATTCATTCTTTAGCTTTAAAATCTAATACTATGCAGCCATCAACAAAGAATGAGGCAGCTTCTGTAAGGAGGCTAAAAAAGAATAATCACAAAATGTGTTAAGTATGAAGACACACAACACAGAGCAGGAAGTACACTTATACACACATTGGTAATGTATAGAGCGATATATAAACATTTTGTATGAAAGTCAGTGTAAAAACACACTGCATGTGCTGGACATGTCTGTGATCCTAGCTACACAGAAAGAAAAGACAGGAGGATCACAAGTTTGAAGTCAGTCTAGGCAACTTAGCAAGAGCCTGCCTCCAATTTTAAAATGTAAAAAGGGGTGTGGGCAGTGGTGGTGAACCTATGGTATCTTCATGTCAGAGTGGGCTGTTTGTATCTCTGAAAGCTCTGAAAGGTTCACTGTCATTGGTTGTGGGGATATTCTTTTGAGCTTCCTGGGTTCAATCCCCAGTATTGCACAAGAAAACAGAATAAAACAGAACAAAACAATATAAAACACCCAGACAGCATTTATGCTTTTATTCAGACTATTTATGTCATGCTTAAGGAACTGGTTAATTGTGGTTGCCTTAGACAGAAGACTGGCAGACAGTTTAGGGGAGAATCACTTTTCTCTAATACTTTCACGTCCTGTATAGTTTTTGAATTGTGCTCAATGGATGCGTATTAACTATTTAACAATCAAATATTTTATTTAAAAGCCTAGCATGAACAGATAAAGGAACTTGCAATCTCTGGCCATGTGTTAGAATTATTAAGTCATAAGTCATCTGCTTGTTAATATTAAAGGATGCTTACCAGTACAAGGAGAGAAAAGAGAAATGCTTATTTCATAAAGATCAAAATAATTTAGTGCTTTACCACCACAATTCAAAAGTTACTTCTTTAATGCTTAATGTGTGCTGAATACTGTGTACCCCGCCCCCAGCTCACCAGTCCACATCGCCACATCACAAGTGAGGGCTGACTACCTCATTGCCTCTGAAAAGCGATCAATGTCCCCTGCCTGGCTATTAAATAGATTTTGAAAACCTCTTCAATCCGTATCAGTCTCATATCCTTATTTAGTTCTTCAAATTTGCCCTCAGTTGGGAATTCTGCAGGCAGCAGTGGTTCTGTTGTGCTCACCGTGCAGTTGAAGGGGCTCATCCATCATTATTTCTAGGCCTTTTCTGATGCGATGTAGCTTGTTCTTTGTCTTTCTTAAAAACTGAATGTCTGTTAAATTATCCATTTATCTTCCTTCAGATTTTCTGTTCCGCTTCTCAGGACCTCTCAGGGCTGTCTTTCCCACCTTGTTTGCTGGCTTTTCATTACATTTTCCTGTTCTTGAAGGCATCTTGGTTCGCCATGCTGTCCTTCAAAATATACTCCAGTTCAGGTTCAGTCTGCTTTCTGCCTGTTTGAAATCTGCATCACTTCTCCAGTAGATGTGCTTTTTAATTTTGCCCCTTTAGAGTAGCTTTGAAAATGCTGAGATCTCTGAGATCATTACACTTCACATTTTATAGTACATTGTAGACTATATTGGGGCAAACTCTGAGCAGAGGTCAGAAGTCTTGGGCCCTAATTCTCCTCTCTCTCTCTCTCTCTCTCTCTCTCTCTCTCTCTCTCTCTCTCTCTTTCTGCCTTTTGGCTAAGATCAAGGGTAGCATCTGTTCTTTTTTTGAGATGGGGGGGGTCTTGTTTTATAGTCCAGGCTGGTCTCGAACTCACAGTGATCCTCCTGCCTCAGCCTACTGAGGGCTGGGATTACAGGCGTGCGCCACCACACCTGGCACCCCAACTTCTCTTAATAGTCAGACACTATTCAGAGTTCTGCCTTCCTCACCTAAGAGGATCTGCATGTCCGCTTTGAGAGAAACATTTCAGGATCATATCAGCATGCTGCTTCTGTTTAAGGACTCAGTACAGGCTTAAGGTTTGTATAATGCTAACCTTCTCTCAGGCGGCAGTGGTTCCAGTACTGCTTAGGAGCCCAGAGTTGAAAGCAGAGAGAATCTAAGCCCTGTCCCTTCCTGTGCACTCTTGGGTGAGTTTCAGAAACTCTGTACGTCAATTTTCACTTCTAAGAAAGGTGATAGTCATGACATTTAATTTGATACTGCTAAGATTAATGCAGATAATGTTTGGACAGTCATGAGCACACAGTAAATACTCAGAATGTGTTATAGACTTGCTACATCTTATGAGACAAGCAGTTGGGCTGTTATCCAAATTTGCAGCAGCGGTCCGAGGTTCAGCAATGACAGCAGTGGTGAAATGACATTAGCGACCTGCACTTCGGAGGGCTCCTGTGTGTAATGTATATTCTTCCCAAAGCGTTTCTGCATATCTCATTTCCCTCGCTTCAGACCTGTGGGAAGGTTGACATTATCTGTCACCATTTCCATTTGCCCCAAGAAGAAAGTCATTCTGCAAGGTCAAACTCCGTGAAGAAGCGGCAGAGGGAAGCTACTTTCAGCCAAATGCAGGAGCCAGCGATGAGCACCATGACGAGACGGCTGAGGTAAGGAGGGTTTCATCTCCGGGCAGGGAGGGCAGGTTTGAAGGAGGACATTTCATGCACACACTCAGGCCTTCCTGCTCTGTCCTCACTCCTGGTCTCAGGCCTTCCCGCCATCTCTTTCTTTGTGTTTCTGTTTCTTTTTTCCCATTTAGAGTTTTTAGCCCAGACCTGGGAGGCAGGGCTGGAGTAGTCTCCGCAGAGACGCTGGAAAAACCAAGGCTGCTGCCCCTGGATTCCGGCATCCAGAGCTCTATGAGAATAAAGCACTGCTGTTTCAGGCTGCCCAGTCTGCTGTGTTTATTACAGTGGCCCTCAGCCCCGCTTGTGGCTGGACCTGCCCCCCTTGGTCCCCTCCTAGCGGGAGCTCAGCTGGTCTCCGGCAGCTGTCCTCCCTAACACGGTGGAGAGTTACTCTTTCCCTCTCCCAGGGTTGGATCATGTCCTATCTCTGTTCACATTTGTGAACAAAGAATTCCAGGAAAATTCTGTTATTACTTAAAGAAACACAACTTTGCTATTTCTAATTACACTTAATATTAAATAAGCCCATAAACTATTGGACAAAGGTGCCCATTTCAGAGTGTTCGCTATTAGAAGAAAAACCCACCCATCTCAGAGCATAACATGAAAATCGTGGAGGACAGTGGAAGTGTGTTATGAACTTTATGTTAAGTGATCAAAACCAAATATACTGCTCAGCTGGGGAATGTGTCGGGGCGCAGACAGTGGCGGGATTGGGCATCGTAGTCGGGGGGCGATGCCAGGTTCTTGTTTCTCCTTACAGCCCACTTGTAAGGACTTTAGTGCTCTGGGTGATGTATATTTTCTTTACTCTTTTCATTTTCCCTTGAGACCTAACCAGCGGAGTCGTTAACATTCACACCCACAGTCTGTTCAGGGCAATCTAGGTTTCTCTATCATGTTCTTCAAAAACTCTTCCAGCCTCTTCTCATTGCCCAAGGAAGTGTGTATCTTTTTAAAAATTCCCTTCGTTGTTATAAAGTGAAAACTCTCAGAAAGATGAGGTGATAAACTTGAAAAGTCAGTCCACTATCTTTTTGGACACAGCAACCCACTTTGTAGGTGAAAGTGTTACATTAAGGGTCACTTGAAGAAAATTTGAGAAATTGTCCACAGTAACCACCTAAACAAAATCCATGAGCCCATTCAGTCCTCTAGGGGTCCTTACTCAGCCCTCCCCTCTGAAGGACTCAGAGTTTTATTTTGTAACTGAGAGGCCAGTGAAGGTAGAGCGTGCTGGGCAAAGGGAAGCAGCCGCTGCATCCTCAGTGCAGGTTAGTGGGGAAAAAACAGTGGCGAGACCCAGAGGACTCGGCATGGAAATTCTGCCCCCGAGTAATCGCTTCACTCTAAGTCTAAGGGCTTCATTAACTTTCAATTTCCTCTTCTGTAAAAGTCAGACCACAAGGCAAAACAGGACCCAGAGTGAAGTGCCTCCCCAGTGTCAGAGTTTGGACTAATGAAACTGTTACGTATGTGAAAGCACTTTATAAACTTAAAGTTTAAGCTCTCATCCAATGGCAAGAACAGCTGTCACTCAGTAAATGTCTGCCTACTGAAAATCATAGAAAAGACATCCTCATATGTGTAGGATTCTCATACTGAGCTTCTTTTCCAAAATCGCAGTCTAACAGATGTCTTTAACTCTGTTTAAGACTCTGGCTAACAGACTCAACTGCTGGCCTGCCACACTGGCTGGGGTATGGAGTCACCAGCCCAGTTCTTTCTGATGACATTGCCACATAGCATCTGCTTGCTAGGATGAGGCAAAGGCCTTTCAGAGATTTACCTAATATACATGACTATATCTCTGATAATTAAATATAAGAATAGTGATAGCTAAAAATCCAATAATGTCTTCTCAAATTCTCCCAGGAGTCAGGAGGTGGTGGAGTGCACCTTTAATCCTCAGTAGGCTGAGGCAGGAGGATCACTGTGAGTTCAAGACCAACCTCAGCACATAAGCAAGTACAAGACCAGCCTGCACTACATAGTGAGACCCTGTCTCAAAAAGTCAAAACAAACAAACAAACATCGCCCAGGAAACACTTAGAATATACACAAGATTCTATTTGGCAATAGCAATAATAATTATGCTTTGTGTGTATCTCAGGCCTCTCTCCCCACAAGCCCAAACAATGGTGACCCTCCAAATAAACATTAACTTGCAGAAATTTTAGGAGGGTCTCACAGTGCCCAACACCAAACATGAAAAGAGGGCTGTCTTCATATCCCAGTGAAAAAAAGTTGAAGTATTCTTCATCTCTCCCTTTCTCCCGTACGCCTGCCTTCCTTCCCTGCCTTCTTTTTCCTTCTAGAAAGAATCAAAGACGAGAAGGTTATGAAAAAGAGGCAAATCAGCTTGAAAATATGCTCCCTAGAGAAGCTGGCAAGTCATGTAAGAGGAGTCGACATTCCAAGCCTTGTATGGACTTGAGTTTTAGTGACTTTTATCTTCATGATTTCAAAGCAGAAATATTCTTAGAAGTTATTTATATTGATCAGCTGGATATGGAGAAGGAGACCTTCTCTTAAATTCTATCCTCAAAAACCATACTAGGATGTATAGTACACTTGATCTTAGCCAAAAGGCCAAGAAGCGATCTTACTGAGAAGTATATAAATTTTGTTCACTAGATTATAGGATTTAATACTGATTTGTTTTTAAGCTCATAAAATACACATGAACAGATTAAATTAAGTACTACTGTATAAAATGTTTCTGTATTGCGTTGCATGAAATAAAACAAATTAAAGGCCATTTTGTCTATAAGAAAGTATTCCTAGAGTTGTTTACTTTATCAGGTAAATTCATTTTTGGAGGCGGAAACTTCGCTACAAAATCAAACTTCTTGACACATCAACTATTGCAGAATAACTCTGCATCCTTTAGGAGGCAGAAGGTGACACGAATGTCACTGTCCTTGTGTTCAGGAGCCTTCTGTATGCCTCAGCACTTCATCAGACATAGCACATTATTATCTGATGTTTGTATTGATATCTATCAGGCACAGAAGAACCCCAGTAGTCTAAGTCAAAGAAACATAAAATTGTAATCCTGAGAAATTTAGTGCATTTTATTGTATTATACTTTCTTGACATCATACACAACGTACCATGTACTTTCTTGAAATCCACGTATGATATATGCCAGCTCGATCTATTAACTTGAGTATTACAATAACTACAAGATTACATTTTCTGGCAATGCTGGATAAAAGAAAATTTAATGTATTTCCTAGCTGAAAATAGTCAAAGCCCTGAAAAATTCATGGCTATAAAGTAGTCATTTACAATAGAATTAAGGGCCAATTCAACCATGATGAAAACTAAACCACTTTCTAAAAAGATATCACAGGCTGTATACTTTAGATTATGGGCAGGAATATAACAGTACATACTCCAATGAAAGGTTTTTATATCTATAGGTGATAACTTAAAATGACGTTATAACCTTACTTTGTATAGTCCACTGCTTATAATTAACCTGCGGTACTGAATCTCACCATTTGCTTTTCTGCATCTTCGTTCATTTGTTCAGCAAACTTGCTAAGCAGCTCTAATGTGTTACGCACTGTGCTAGGTGCCAGGCAAAGTGTGGTCCCAAGAAATCTGTTACTTGGAGAAGACACAGACAGACAGACAGGCGCAACGCAGCGCTGTGTGTGATTGTGAGAAGAGAGACAGAGTGCTAGGAACGGAATGTTGGGAAGGAAGAAGGGTTTCACTGGAGTGACATTTTGGGCTAATGTCTTGCAGCTGGGGTGCGTGAGACAGTCAAAGGCAAGGGAAGAACAAAAGGCTGAGTGAGTCCTGGGCTTTGGCGTAAGGAACGCTTGGCCAGGAAGGTGGGCCGCGCACAGGGGATGAGGGCGTGCCGGGCGCGGTGGGGGGGGGGGGCTCAGAAGCGAATGAGAGACCCTCAGTGCTAAACTGAAGTCTGGAGGGTGTCTTACGCATGGTGGCAGTAAACTGATGTGTTTAAGCAGGAGGGTGATGTGATCAGACTTCTTTCTTTTTAACTAACAAAGGTTATTCTCACATAAGTCTGCAATGGACATGTCAGAAAACTGATTCTTTTGAATGTTTATATGTGAATGTTTATATTGACTAAGAGAATATTTTTTAGGTAAACAAGTTTTACTATTAGCACTCCAGCAGGGCAGTTATGTAAGGGGAGTTCCCCTGGCTTGGGCAAGCAAAAGGAAATCTAAGAACTTAGCAGTGTGGGTGTTTGTTAGGGAAGCGGGCAGGGAGAAAGGAGAGAGGGGGAGAGAGGGAAGGTAGGCAGAAAAGGATGACGGGAAGGGAGCCTCCCCCTCCTGGTTACTGGGGGACCAAACCCTGAAGGTGGGGAGGGCCTTGTCCCTTCCATCTTTGATCCTAACTCAGGAAAACGACAAAGTCTTCCTAAAACAAACTGGCACTATTCAGTTACCACATCAGAAGGGCTCAGGAAGTTGTGGGGACTGCAGAGTGAGGGAAAGGAGCCAGGAGAACCGGGTGTCTAGAACTGACTGATGGGTGCTGGTAGAGGCGCGGGCGGGCACTCGCCACAGAGGCTACGACAAGGACCAAGGACTGCAGGCCCGGACAGCCAGAGCTCCGGGCAGGGCCATCACAAAGCGCTGATCACACCCACAGCCTCACTCCCTCCTGTCCTGCCTCCTTCCCTCACTCTCTTTCTTCCTTTCCTTCTTCCTGAGATTTTTGAGTTATATATGATGCCATTTCACGTATGTCCCCCCTTTGTAAACACAAATAAATTAACCTCAACTCTCCTCATCCACAAGAATACTTAACAAACATCATAGAGAGAACACTCATAGGAAGTTGACTTGTGATGTCCTTTCCCATTTTCTTTCTTTAAAATTATTGGATGAAGTTGTTTTGCTTCTTACCCACATTCCCCTCCTTGAAGCTTTTAAAGAGGAGATGATGTTTATGCTCTGACTAGTCACTCTGCAGCTGCTTTCCCTCCTCCCCCTCCTCCCCCCTCCCCCTCTCCTTTTTTCTTTTAAAGTCGGACACAAGCCATGAACCATCTGGAGAATGCTGAGCTGTTTCTAAAGTACTTTTATCAGTGTCCAAAGAAATTGTTCCACAGCAGCATTTATACCCTCTTTTCCAATTTGTCAGCTTCTAACTCTGGGTCTCTATCATTTCAAGTATGTTTTAAAGATACTTTTCCTCACTTTTCCAGAAAGCATATTAATGACTACATCAGGTGGAATGTGTTTTTCAAAATGATCCCTACAAATGGAGGTAGAAAGAGTGAAAAGTTCTTGTAATCTTACCATCAGAGGCCCTCCCTGTTGCTGAAACCCCATGACATTTTTATGGAGTCACACTACTCTTCAGAAATTTTATTTCTCTTCATGGAGAGAGAGAATTATCCTGATAGATGCAGCCCAGTTCAAGGCCTTTTTGCATTATCTGTGAGAAAACCCATCTCAACATCACAAGTCAACTGGGATGAGCTAGAAATCTGATTATGTTCAGAATAAAGAAGCCCTCAATCCTTAGTAAACAGAAGGTTTATAATGTCTTTATGCTTCACTGAAATTGTAGGTACATAGAAGTTTAAGCTGAGAATGAAAATAAGGAGCAAAAACTTGGCTTCTTCCTGGGAAGAGAAGCGCAGAATGATATTGTGACATCAGGGTTTGTGTTTATCCCTAAGGCTGGTGCAGCAATGACTTCAAAGTTTGATGTTGTTGTTTTTTTTTTCCTTCTTCTTCTTTATTTTTTTTCCCTTTCCAAAGATGTTCAGCAGCAGGCTAATGGCTCCCCAGCAGGGTGCAAAGGCAGCAGAAAGCACAAGAATCAGATGTCAATGTATTCCTCGGCGATATCCTGCTAGGACAGAGCTAACTAACTAGGACTTTAGGCTTCTCTTGGGGAACACACTTTGCTGGTTCCCTGCCCACTCTTGTTTTCTGTGCTTCCTGATTGAAATGCTGTCACAGATAAATCATGACTTCTGCCTGTTAGGACTATTTTCTTCCTTCCTTCCTATATTTCCCAGCACCCTGTGTCTGTCTTTCTTTTCTTCCTTCCTTCCTTCCTTCCTTCCTTCCTTTCTTTCTTTCTCTCTCTGTCTCTCTTTCTTTCCTTCTCTCTCTCTCTCTCTCTCTCTCTCAATAAAAGTTTGGAAGCATAGGTTAAAAAGATGGGAAGTTCTGGGACTCCTTACTCACACATAAGCATCTGCATGCAGACATGACCTGTGGCCGTGCAGGGGGCCAGGACGTTCTCTGCATGTGCTCTTCCACACGGCCTGCTGAGATAGCTAAAGCAACGCCTCAAGTGCTGGTCCTTGTTCTCCACATGGGATGGAATCAGTCAACGTGTTTTCAATGCTCTGGCGAACAGGGCCCACACATCATTTATGTTTTCATATACTGTATTTTCTGTCAGTTGCTTTCAGTCAATCTCTAGATTACTTCAGTAGTTTCCTAGTGAACAGACTTGAGAGGAGGGACATTCCTCCTCTTTTCCCAATGTATCACAAACTGACTGGGAATCGAGGCCATCCCGCAGATAAGAGCTGTGATTCTACATGCATTGGGTACCCAAGCACACTGCTATGGATTTCTTCCCAGGCATACAAATAAGAGCCCCTCCTGACAACTTATCTCTTGCTGCAAGGAGCAACAAAACTCAGCAAGCGGAGCACAAACAGAGAGTGTATGATCTACTAGGATATTTGACAAGGAAAATCATTTTAAAACTGAAGCTAAATGGACTTATTTGATGAAAGTCAATAAAATGAACACACTGTGCCAAATCATATTTGTAGCTCTTGTCCAGCTGTATGTGGCACTTGTCTTCCCCAACCCCTTGACCTGTCCCCTTCCGGTGCAGAGCAGCCTCCAGCACTGCTATTTCCGTCCACACTGTTTGGCCTGCAAGAGGGAGGACTCACTCCCTCTATGACCTTCGGCCTGCTTAGGCTCCACTGTGAGGATTTCTGTCACCCATACAGGCTGTCTTTAGGTCCAGGGTTTGGTGATTAAAGGGGACATTCTTTGTTTCACATGTGTCCTTTTGCCATATGTCTTCGTCAGCTTAGCCAGGCCAGAGTGGATTCCTAGCTTCTGTATTCCAGACCAAGTCCTCTCAGCCTAATCACAGCAGGGATTCCCACCATCTGCACACTTTCCTGTAGCCTCTCAGACCTCTTGTTGCTGCTCTCACGTGTTCAAAACCCCAAGCTGGCCTTCTAGCAGCAACCAGAGCTACCTCGGGTGCTTTGCTCTAGTGACTAGCATTCTGTCAGTGACTTTCCTTGCTTGTCATTTCGTCACGATTTTGTCTTCCCATTATTGGTGATTCTTGCCCAGGGACTGATCCCATTTCAGTTCCAGAGCATGAACAATTGATGAAAGATTATCTAATTAAATAGGTTGGGCAAAAAACCCACAGTGTGAGATGGGACAAGATAGGGAGCCTCCAAGAGATGACTTAAACTCGTGCCATAGTTTTGGTCTGAGTGCTTTTTCAAATAGTGATTTCAAAGCCTTGTAAATAATTTACAAATAAAAGTGTGAAATTAAAAATTCAGGGGTGATAAGAAATTTTAAAAAGGCAAGGTTTCATCCCTTGTTAAATGGGAAGATCCAACAGCAGTTATGCATATGAACCTGTGCAAAGAGCCCTTTCTGAGGTCCCCTTTTGAATGGCACACTTCTCCCCAGGGAGGAACAAGGGGGGACGAAGCCAGAGGCCAAGTGGGGCAGTTGAAAGGACACTATATCAAAACCAAGGTCATGGGTGAGCAGGACACAAGTCTGGTCACTTGTCACTTGTCTTAGCCTTTTTCTATGTTAATTTCCTAGGGATCAAAATAGCAGGTATATTTAACTTCATAAATGAGTAGTAAAGTAAAACATTAAAAAATCAGGCTGATAAGTCACATGGCATGGTAATACTACTCTGTAAATCCTCGACACTGTTATATTTTAGTTTAAATGCAAGTAACTTCTTTTTTAACCTGTAGATTTCAAAGCATTTAATAGGAACTAGATGATAAACCCAAACAACTGTGAATGGGTAATGAAACAAATCAATATGTATTCCAAGTTCATCAAGACCCTTTCAGGCATTTACTATAACAAGTCATGTAAGGAGAGTGTGTACATTTTCGTTCACTCCAAAAGAGTTTTGCAAACTAGTATCCCATACTAAACAGTCCCACAAATACACATACTTGTAAGCTCTACTCCCAGTAAAAGAAGTTACTGCAGGAATAATCTATTTATCATCAAAGTGTGCACAGGAAATGGAATAATATTAACAAATAACCAATGTGGGTAGTCAAGGTCAATTTTGCAAAGCAAGACTCTGGATCCATCAGCTGTGGGCTTGACACATGGAGCCCAGTTTATTTAGCAACATCAAAGGTGGGAGCAGCAAACAGGGAGAGAGTTGATCACCCCCTTGTAACAAAGCATCTATCATTCTTGATTCTTTGCTCATATTTCATTATTAAACAAAAGAATATTATGATCATTTATAACTGAAATAGTTTATCTTAGATGATTTAAAAACTGTATTTGGCTGTTTTATGTATCAGGAATTTAATGAATCATAAAAAACAAAAAATGCATTTACTTTTGCTATTTAGGGTAACTAAAAATTACATTTCCATCTTCAAGGCAATATTCTAATTTGCTTGTTTGGTTTCAGGGTACTGTGACAGGGCTCAGTAGTTCCAAAAAGTGGTGAAAATGAAGTGGTAGATGAATTAAGTTGAAACTTAATGGTTGTGAGGTCCTTAAAAAACAATACTGCTCTCTTAATGGAGTTACACAGAGTGAGAACCTAAAGAGATTTTCTTCCCCTACATGTTTCTCCCTTTGAAGTTAGAAAAGCAGCTGAGTCTGATTGAGCTAGGTCGGGGGTAAGGAACTCACCATGTTTTACAAATGAAAGCAAATGCTTAGAAGTAGAATTAAAAGCCAATGTACATTAAACTGTTAAGTGTTATGCCAGCCTTAATCTGTACTCAAAAAGTGTAGTACGAACCATTCAAAGCTGAGGTCTCCTTGCCAGGAGCAGATTCTGCACACCAGGCAGCAGAGCTAGAAATCACTAATGTACCTTGCTCAAAATTCAGCGGTCAGACAGCATTGCATACATCTCAGAGAGAGGCAAATTTTGCACATGGACGGTGTTTCACAGAAGTCTCCTGGCCCAGGCCATGGGTCCAGAGCAGAAAATCTTGCTTCATAGAGCCCCCATGTCTCATGATATTAATAAAAAAATAATAAAACTGCAAACATTTAAAAAAGATTTCTACACTCAGACATGTTTGAGAAATTCAGAGTTATGTTCAAGTAAATTTCTTTCTTCCTTTTGGTACTGGGAATCGAACTCAGGACCTCACATTTTCAGGCAGGTGCTGTGCTGCTGAAACCCCCGGTCAGGCAAGTAAATTTCTTTTCTGTGTGACTCCTGTGAGCCGTCAAACTTTTAATATTTTGAATATTTTAGTTATTAGACCTGAGATCTGTTTTTGAAGAGACAGAGTATTAGACTATACTTGTGCTCCATAGGGCAGTTTGGGAAATACTAAGGTGACCTTATTATCCCTGGTTTACATATGAGGAAGCTGAGGCCCTGGAGGTTATGTCTTGTGCGGTGGTGGAGAACTCAGGTCTCTGGTTTCCAACTTGGATCAGAACTCCGAGGAAGACAAAATACAGCCAAGGTCTCAGCAACACACTTTCTCTAGATCTCAAATGAGTGCCTCTGAACGAGCCCTACACAAATTGTTCCTTTCCTGGCTCAGTCAGGACATGCAGACCCTTGCAAATAAACAATTACCTGATACAAAGGCATGCAGATGCTATCAATCCACTCCAACTGCAACCGAGGTAGTTCATCTTTCCGGTTCCGATCAAAAATAGCCTAGGAAGCAGGAGGACAACCTTGCTTTATTACTCTGGAGTATTTTACAGGTGCTCTTCAAACACTTTGCCAAGTAAACAGTCCACAAGTCACAATCAGTCCTTACACATACTTTCTTTTCTTTTTATCTAAGTTGAAAAATAAAGTAGTCCCTTGTTTTTATGAGATTTGTAAGTGAATTTATTTGAACTTTATAGTACACAACACCTTGGGGCCAAAATCTGTCTTTAGATACAGGTACCTGCTACTAAATCATGTCATCAGGTCACTGGAAATTGGGTACAAGTCATGGGGAGTGGGGCATGTTTTATTACCACAAAAATAATACAGGCTTTTATTTCTACAGTGACAGAATGGGACAGAATGGGTTAGATTGGGAAAAAAACTTTAAATTTTAAAATTAATAGAAACCATGTTATTAATTTTTAGGGTGAGATGTTAGTTTGGCAATTGCATGTACTTTACGGTAACAGCCTGTTATTAATAAATTCCCAAGTATTTTTCTATCATTGGATGGATGACAGGAAGAGCCACCCACTCTTTACTTTTGGCCTTTAAAGTTTATGATGTTGTGTTTGATATAATTTAGGTATATTTTTGAGAAAAAGAAGTGAGATATTTCTGTTGGACAGACTTGACAGAGAAAGCAATCAGTTGGAATTAGAAGGTTAACATGGGTTGCTTGAATAAATGCAGCCAACTCCACCGCAGTGGGAATGTCCCTCCCTGTGTGCTGAGGGACTAAAGCCTGAGTAACTACCTTGTGCCCTTATTGATCTGGAAGGATGCAGTGCCTACTGATGACCTGCCTTGCCCTATTGTCTTAGAGTAGGCTGTGTCTTTCAGCTAAATAAAATGTGGCATCCATATCTTTTTGGCCTCCTAATTGGACGTGAGGGCAGGTCCAACCATCCCCTTGATGGACAGATGTTAGAAATGCCTGCATCCTTCAGATTTATCTACTGGAGAGGGAGGAGTGCTTTGGCAGAAGTCAGTAGCGCCACGACTGAGGAAAATATCTCTAAACTTGGGATAAGGACCCTGACTCCCATCGCTTCTGCTCATCCTTGTCTCAGACTGTGCAATGCCTACCTTCTTAGTGCAGCATAATGGACATTAAATTTCAATACCTAAGACCCTGGAAGACATATTTAAGCATATCCAAATCATAGCATTTTGTTTTATTTTGTCTATAGCTCTCTTTGCTTTCTGATGTATTTAGTTAGTTTCCGGTAGATGCTATATACAAATTTCTTTTTAAGTCACTGGTTCTTAGTATAGTCTCAGGGTTGTACAGCTACTACCACAATATTTATTGCTCCCCTGAGAAACCCATACCAATAGCAGTAACTCTTCATCTTCTCGCAAGCACTAATGTATCTTTTCTCTAAGTGGATTTGCCTATTCCACGTATGTCATATAAATAGAATCACATGATATGGTTGCTTTTGTGACTGGCTTCTATCACTTAGCCTGTTTTCAAGGCTTATCCATGTACCATGCATCAGCACTTTATTCTTTTTATTTTTAAACTTTTTTTGCAAATGATATTCTACTGCGTAGATATGCTGTGTTCTTTTTACCAGTTGATGGGCATTTGAGTTGGTTTTGGCTACCAAGAAAAGGGCTGCTATGAACATCCATATAAATATTTTGTGTGTATGCGTGCTTGATTTCTTTTGGGATTACTTAGAAGTGGGATTCTTAGGTCATATATCAACTCTATGTTTAACTTTTAGAGGAACTGCCAAACTGACTTTGCAAAGCTGCTACACTATTTTACACTCCTGTCAGCAATGTGTGCAGTTCAATTTCTCTACAACCTCACCAAAACTTGTTACTGTCTCTCTTTTTTATTATAGTCTTTGAGTTTAAAGTGGTACTGCCCTATGGTTTTAATTTGCAGTTTTACAATGGCTAATGATTCAGAGAATCTTTTCATTAGCTTATTGGCCATTTATGTATTATCTTTGAAAAGGCATCTATTCAGATCCTTTGCCCACTTTTTAAATTGAGTTATAATCCTTCTTTTTTTATTCTAAATATTAGGCCCATTTCAGATGCATAGTTTATACATAACTTCTCCCATTCTGTAGACTGTACTTTCAGTTTCTTTAGTTTTCTTTTAATTTTAATAAAGTCCAATTTCATTTTGATGAAGTCCAACTTAACATCTCTGGAGTGACATCTCTTGGCCATTTTATTTTTTTGTCACCTGTGCTTTTGGTATCATATCTAAGATATAATGGGATAAAGCAAACCCAGAGAGTTTTACCTATATTTTCTTTAAAGAGTTCTATTGTTTTAGCTGTTACGCTTCAGTCCACGATCCAATCTGAGTGTTCGGAGGTATCGTAAGAGGTAGGGCACCGATCTCATTCTTTTTGCCCATAAATATCCTGTTATTCCTGAATCATTTGTTGAGTAGAGATTTCCCCCACTCTATTGTCTTGACACTCATGTTGACATCAGTTGACCATAATTTTAAGGATTTATTTCTGAACCTCTTAATCAATGTTTGGTGAGAGAAAGGTAAGCGTGAGGTATCACACTGTCCTGTGCTTTTCCTTTACAACACTTTGCACCTTGTAATAGAGTATTAGTCATTATTTACTTAGTCTGTATTTCCCACCAGCTGACAAGGTCCTAGAGGGCAGGGAAAACAGTGTGAGTCCTTGCTGAGTACACCGCCTAACTTCACACTTGACACGGGGGTGGGGGGGTGCCCAAGCATAGTTTGCTGACTCGATGCTTTTGGTATTAACCCTCCGGCTATGGTACAGATTAGCCTTTGACCTTTAAGATCACAGCATCTGATGGGGCTTTGGGACAATTCTCCTCCTAAAAATAAATGGATAGTAGACATAGCAGGTGCCTGTCCTTCTAAACTTTCTGGAAAAGGACAGATGAGGCATATCCTGCCTCCCACAGAAGGTCATCAGCTGTCTTAAGTAGCCTTTGAGGAAGAAAGAGTGGCATTTAAAGCTATGTTTCCACCACAAAGTTCATCTAATTTACATCTTCAGAAAATACCTTACCTGAACCTACAGATAAAAGCTCCTTAGCATCACACCACTACACCTGCCTGCTCACCAACCCTGGCCAGTTACTCATATTTTTTCATTCATTAATGACCTGTGGTATTGTGCGTTGCAAGCCCTCCAGAGTATACCTTTGAAACACTCTTTAAAAGGAAGGAAAAGCATTTTTTAAAAAAGTATGTACGTAGCTGACAGAAATCTGGTTGTCCTAGGTTTTACACATGAATTATATAATTCATGTGTATATTATATAATTCATATAATATTATATGAATATAATATATGTATATTACATATATATTGTATGAATATATGTATGTTATATAATTCATATGTATTATAATCTAGTATCTTTATTTTTAAAGCCAAATTTGGTGATAACGTCAAGAAAGAATAAAGGACATTTTGAACACCATATAAATAGATGCTGCTGTGAAAACTAAAATAACTGATGCATGGTTCAGTTGATACAATCTTTGGACCTTTTACAGGTAAGCAACTGTTTAAGAATAGTCAGAATGAGCGGGATTGAGAGTTCTAACTTCAAACCGGTGAAACTATCAGGCCAGGCGATGGTTCCATTGCTTCTCTTGCTTTTAAATGTCAAGGAAGGGTGTCTTAAAATGCAGAGATTTTCCAATACCTCCAAATGTTCAAGACTTGACTGATTTGAATCCTCAAAGACAGAACTTCTTGACAACCAACACATTCCTTGAGCCTCACTGAATCTACTGTGCAGCACTAACAGGCTTTAAAATACTTTGCACCACTCTCAGGCTGGTACTTTTAGCTAATCATTCACTAAGAATAAAGAGGCTGCCCCTCCCTGAGGGTGCTGACTGAAGTATTGATGTCTGGTGTGTCCTGATGCGTAGAGACAGTGGCATCCTAAGCCTACTGCAAACATTCTCAAATAATAATTGAATGTGTGAGCCCAACATAAAGAGCATTCCAGTGGGCAAAACCTAGTTCCCCAGGTGAAACTTTCCATTTTACAAACAAAGAAACAAGTTGGAAATGATTTACATTTGGGATCTTGCGAGTTTGAAATGAAAGTAAACACTAGCTCCTCAGGGCTGGACAGCTTGCTTTAAATTTTTGCCATATTTCTAATCCAAAGTAGGCACATATGAAATGCTGGTACTAAGCTGTGAACTATTCTGACTCCGCTTTGCACATTCTCCCCTGTGCCTACTTGTCCCATGGTGGGTGCTCAGGAAGTGCTTGTTAAGTAGCTTACCACACTCCTAATTGGAAACCTGGGAATGAGGGTATTTAGTATTTAAGTTTAATTAAAGGCTTAAACTTTTGGGAGTCTTCTCTGCTATCAGTCTTTTCCATTTTCAAGTTGCAATTTTGAGTTATTTTTTAAAAATGTCATTCAAAAGATAAATTCCTAATAATGGAAGGATGGACTTACTGAAGGAGTGAGTTTGAGTTCGGATCGCTCTCGATCTCCTTGTTCAAAGAACTCACTGGTTACAAGTTCAGCCACCTGAAACAGGGATATGTTAATGCACGTGTAGTTTACCACAAGACTCAGAAATTATTTCTAGCTCGTGGACATGGTGATTATCTTCAACACAATCATTTAAAAAGCTTATGAGGAAGTACATTAACCTTTTGTGTTTAATGCTATTACAGAATTTAATCAATGAAACTGATGTGCTTTTAATGAGGAGAGGTATGCAATGTATTTTTAGATGTCGCCATCAACATTCTGTAACTCCCTTCCTAACACTAGTGTTTGTTTGCTCTTGGGAAGTGCACACACTGTGTGACTATCCTGCTCTCTGCTTTTTATTGTAACCAAGAGGTAGGATGAACGCTAGGCTCCCTGTTCTTACCAGGCTTTGTCATGAATTCAGTGCAAAGAAGCTGGCCTTTGGGCTGTCTCAGTCTGCGTCTTCAGTGTATTAATTTACAGCAGGCTTGTTGTTGCTCTAAGCACAATGAAATTGCTTAGACCACAGGAACCTGTACATTCCTACCCTTCATGCATTAGTGAAACTAGTGATCAGCACCCAAGTTAAGGAGATTATTTTCTCTTCTGTCAGCCTCAGCTTCTCAGGGCAGTTTGTGGAAAATACACTGATAGAACAGATGCATGATAGAACAACATTTTCCAGCAACACTGTGATGTATGTCTAGAAAGTCTCTCAATGAACTGACTGGATTTCCAAAATACTGCAAGAGTAGAAAAAAAATTCTAGACAATTGAGGGCAAGAATACCTGGCTACTCAAACTAGTTTCTCTCTGTTCCACACTCTTTATAAATATCAGCTTCTTACATCTGGCAGATGTGAGGTAGGTTTGTTTGGTCAAGTTCCTGGTATCGAGATCATTTACCCAGGTGTATCTCAACTGACAGATCATAGAAAAAATTTAAACACATCATCAAACTTACACACATATACACAAATCTGAGAGTAGTACCTATGCAGTCATTTATAAAGAAATTGTACCTCCATTAAGTTCATATTTCTAACCAACATGGGTCCCTGTCAAGAATTCAACTGCTCAAAAGTATTTGGAAGTGACTCAAAAAACCACCCTCTTCCCCTGACCCTGTATCCACAGGGACTGCGCTTGTTGATTGCCTCTGCCATTACATTTCCTTTCAGCACTCCTGGCCTCTCTTTTTTCACTGGCCTCGCCTTTAAAGAAGAAACGGTCCCCTTAGGGTATGATCTCATTAATTCAGTGCCCAGAACTCTCAGCTTGCTCTGAAGCTGAGGCCTTTTACATTAAGGAATGTAACTGCACTCAGGCACCCCAAGGTAGGAGTCCTGCGTAGGTCTGTAGTCCTGGAAAGCAAAGACATTAAAACAAAATCTTTCCTTACCCTTTCTAAAGTGGTGCTGGGTACTACCCCCGTGCTTTTTTCACAGCTTAACTTGTACCACTGTTTTGTTTATACTTAAAAACTCCATCAGGAACATTAAGTAGCTCCTGATTGAATTTTTTATTAAAGAAGGAAATTGAGGTGCTAATCAGGCCTTGGGGGATCGCTGGGGAAATCCACATGCTTAGAGTCTTGTTTGTGAGAAAGAGTAAGTGGGCTAAATCCCAGGAAGAAAAAAAACATTTGGGGGAAGGGGCTTAAAAATCAACATCCAGGAAGTTAGACATGCATTTATAACTTTCAAAGAAGATTCTATTATTTGGTCCAAATGCTTTTAAAACCAAGAAGTGAGTATAATTTTACAATATTGAAATTATAAGTATTCATACAGTAACATTTATAAAATGTTCAATATTATAAAATATTCAATTTGGAGGCAAATCTAAATGAGATTTCCAGCCTAGACCTGTGACAAAATTTCTGATGGAAGCGCTTGCAAAAACATATCTTTATGTTTTATTTCCCCGAGCTTTTATGTTTCTGCACTGATCGGCACAATTTCACATCCTAACAAAAATAATAAGGTTTATATCAGTGACTGAGAAGACCACCTACACCTGGCTGTTGATCTAAGAAATCAAGGGGCAGTTGCGTTCTTTCCAAACACTTTTTCACTTTCCTGCCCCAAAGGGATGGTTGCGCCTTTAGTTCTCGATGTGCTGTTTCACTGGGGGTCCTGAAGCCCCGGCACTCACGCCTTAGCCCGCTCCTGTTTCAGGCCTCCTCACTTCCTTCCTCTCTCCGGCCCTGCAGCACTTGCATCGCTAGCACAGCAGCCCCCAGGACTATGCCTAGTAAGGGAAAGGACTGCCTACCTCTTCTCTGCAGTGGTATCCTAAACTCTACCTCTGCACGCGGTAGGCACAGATGTTGAAAGATGCTTCTGAACCACATGACTTCTTCACAGTTACCCTATTTTATGTGACTTCTGGTGACTTCAAATATGTCACACTGAAAATGAAATGAGTGTTCATGTGGGAAAGAGCTGTATAAGAAAATTGCCCAACTGAATGAGACTGTGAAGCAAGCAAGAAATAAACCTCTACTTACGTTAAGCAAATGAAATTTCAGAATGTATTTGTTAAACAGCAAAACTGAGCCTAACTCTGACTAATTAAAAAACTGGTATGGAAGCTAGGTACTGACAATGTTTTAAAAAAGAAAAGAAAGAAGAAGACCCAAAAATATGCAGCATTAGTCTGAGGGCCAGTATGAGATTAAGATGGCAAATTATGTTATATAATTTTGTACATTATCACTGAAACAAAGTTAAGAATGTTCTTAATGAGTTTATGGCCTTAGGAGAAGAGATTGGAAAACAAGTGTTCACGGCATGCAATGATTTCTGTTGACTGTTTCCCCACATATCACTGGAACTGATCTCTGCAAAGGATCAGCAGGTTTATAACTAGGAATGAAACAGAGAAATTTAGTCTTGTAGACATGGAAGGTGAAGCTGCACCTCAATGCTAAACCATAACAATTAAAATTAAGGTATGTTTTAAATGAAAAAGGTCAATTAACATTTAGCCTTAAATAAGAACACAATTAAGTATAGCCTGCAAGCCTACAGTTAAAAACTGTTAAATAATTGGGTAATGAACAGCAATTTTTAAAAACTGGGCAAAAATGGTTCAAAGAAATGATTTGATTACATGGTCTTCTTACTGAAGCCTGTGAGACCTAAGAAGTAAGTCATTCAAAAAATATGCTTACTATATTTCTTTATTCTTCAATATAAAGAAGCAAAGAAAAGCAGACAGTCTAAGGTGTTTGTATAAAAGAGAACTGTGGCTCTGGTTATTGGCAAACAGAAATGAATAGGATCAAAGACAGAGAAAGCTGAATGACATTTAAGGGCATTTTAAAGCTAAAGAAACCACCAGCCTGTGACTATGTAAAGTAAGCCTTGGCCCCTCAGTCTTCTTTGGGTGAGCAGCAGTCTGAGAAAGCTGCTTGACCTTCAGATAATGCCAAGGAGGATCACGGTAAAGGAGTAATTTCCCAGGAGGATCTAAAGACCTCAGAAAATAATGAACTGGGAAGCACCTCCCAGGGAATCATGCCCACTGCAGTGTGCGGGGCCCCCACAGTGACGCCAGTGGGGTTTTGGAATTGCCACGCACCACTACCTACCAAATGATGTTCATCTCTCCTGTCTGAGTGAGAGGCTGTAGTGGGTATTTTGGGTTCTGAGTATGGTTAGTCACTATTATGGGTATGTGTAGGTTTTTAATTTGCAGCCAGACCTGTTTACAAATGGGCACATAGCACCTAGACATTGTGGGTTTTGAATTTGATGCCATAGCTAATGGAACAACTGGAGTTGTCCTCTTTGGATAGAGGATGAGTATATTTTGGCTGCAAGGGTCGTGGGGAACAGGCTTGGTGATGAAAACGACAAACTGTGGTAGTGATGCTTTCACCAGCTACCTCTGGCTTTCTGCTTACTGGGATGAAAGGATTACTCAGCACTTCAGTTGAGTGGATCATGTGACCATTTCAGAACAATGAACTGTGGAAGGGGGCAAGGAATTGCCAATGCAAGACCCTCCATGGCCTCTGTCAGAATGACCCAGACAGCGGTTGTGCCATCAGCCAGTCCAACACAAGGACAAAGAACTGTCTGCCAACCCTAGATGCACAGGTTCATGAGCAATTAATATGCTGTTTTAAACCACTGAGGTTTTGGGTCTAGTGTTACCATGGTCTATCCTGTGGATACATTTGCATCATTTAAAAATACTGATTGATGCCTCCTATGTAGCAAAGCACAAAACTTTAAGAATGTAGGCTAGGCAGCTAATCTGCTAGGACTTATTCTGAGCTCCACCACCTACTAGCTAGAGGACCTCAGGGTACTTATCCTTTTTTAAATCTCATCTTTTTCACTGGAGAGACAAGGATAACAATTGTTTTTATTTCCTAAAACCACCCCAAATTACCACCCATAGGGTGGCCAAGACAATAGGAATGTATTCTATTATAATTCTGGGGGCCAGGAGTTCTTCATCAGCCCCCTGGGCAGATATCATGGTGCCAGTGTGGCTGTGCACTGTCTGGAGGCCCCAGGAGGGCATGCGCTCCTTGAGTCTTGCAGTTTCTGATGGTTACCAGCAGTCCTTGTCTTGTGGCCACATCGCTCCATTCTCTGCCTTACTTTACATCGCTTTCTCCCCTTCTGAAAGTGGGTTCCCCTTGTTCTCTCTCTCAAGGGCACTAGTGACTGGATTTAGGACCCATGAGGATAATCCAGGATGATTTCTGCTGGATCCTGAATCCCTTGCATTAATCATACTGGTCCTTTCCCCCGAGGGTAATGTTTATAGCACTCAGGGATGGGGACTTGATGTTTTTGCACAGCAATTCTTCATGCTACTATAGTAGCTATACCTACTTCAGAGGTTTCTTTCTTTTCAAGGATCAAATGAGGTGATATGCACAAAGCACAAAGCAGTTATTTAGTGATCTTATTTTTCCTAAAATGTCAAGAATTAAGACACCAACTTGCTGTTTTGGAACCCACAGTCCATACGAGTAGGTACCTCATGAAACTTAAAGAACTAGCCTACAACTAGTCTCAGTACTCTGGAGATTGAGGTAGGAGGATCCTGGGATGCAGGAATTTAAGGCTGACCTGGGCTACATACTGAGACTTCTCAAAACTAAACGAGAGAAGATTTAGAGCTATTAATCCCTGAAAACTACCAGTAATCAAAGATCTTGAGTTAGGTAGTTACTTGATTGAAAACTATTGTTGCTATAAAGCTAATGTTTAGGGGCAGTAACACACACACAGGCATAAAAGGCATTATTTTAGACCCTTAAACTAAATTGAATGCTACGCACTGGCCAGACAGCCCTCTGATATCTCTGCTGTCTTTGTAATGAAAAGATAGAATTTCCTTGTTTTTCAGATTTGAAAAACAGGACCTTGTGCTAAGACATAATTAACTATTCAAAAACACTGTCTTTGAAATGCTTGCCTTAAGAAATGGTCAAAATATTATTCAGCTCTAGCACATTACAAAAATCTTAGTGTGAGAAATATTACTGCTCCGTGGAAGCACAACGAGCCTGGCATTGTTCTTTTACACCACGCTAATACTGATGCAAATTGAGGAGGGTTTCGGTGCCTGGCAGTCAGGGCTCTGGGAATATCCCCTCCCCCAGTCCTTCCTCTGCTGAGCTCTGCCATTAATCACCACTTGCCTGTCTCGAGATCTCCCACGGTTTGGTCACGGCTCCAAGGTCACAGGCTGTCATTAACATTGATCTGAGAAACAGAACCAAACAAAACAGCCTGAATAATCTTTTGTTGCATTCCTAAACAAACCCGTCCTAGATCCATAAATAAATAAAATGGAAATGAGGCCAGCTCGCTCACATCTTCTTTCCCTCAACAGGAGCAGGACTGTTTATAGTCCCCGTGTCTCGGGTGTCTCCATCATGCGGCCACTCTGCTTCCTAAAACAAAGCTCTCACTCAGCCTCTGGTGGCCCTTTTGTTTTGTCAGCAGCAAATCAAGGAGGCAAAGCATGACTTCCTCTATACCTGAGCCAAGCAAGCTCTGTTTAAAATAATTTATAATGGGTAATGCGATTTAAAAAAAAAACTGTAAGAAAGGAGTCAGTACAGGACGTTATATACATGGCTGATGGTTCTATTCACAGACCTATCTCTGATTGATAGGGATGGAAGCAAACCCGCATCAAAGAGTCGAGGCACATGCCACAGAAGCAGTGCCTTCATCTTCATGGGCTCCACAGAGCTAAGATTTATGGGCGAGAGCCACACCGTCTCCCTCCAGTTTACTACCTGGCTCCCGGCATGTTTTATAAGCATTATGAAGAAGAAACATACTCAGCTACAGCTTTCATTAATTTGAGCACATAAGAAAGCACAGGAATGATCTGAATCAGATTTCCGAGGAACAAATTTAACCAGGATTCACACTGAACCTTGGAAACACAGGGAGTAATTCACACACTGTAGACAGCTTATAACCCAGTGTTATGGGAGAGAGGGAAGCGAGGCGTACTCTTTGTCCCAGGTCTGCTTTCTTTGTACTGGAAGCAGCAGTACGTGATGAAAAGTAATACGGGGCTTGAGCCGGGAAGTCACATCTTGGCTGACGGCTTTTGAAAGAAAGAGGTGTGTTGTTAGAGGTCAGAGGGATCATTCCTGCTGTCAGGTGTTAACATTTTATACCCTGCTGGATCCAACCTTGGAAACATGTCTGCTGCCCAGATGGTAGAGAGGCCTCTCCTAGGAGGTTTGTGTAACTTCCTCAGGAAACCGCGCCAGCAGGCCAGACAGAGTCACAGATAACAATAGCTAATTCAGGGCACCACTGGGCAGTGCTAGCATCAGCAGCCATCTGGGAGAGAGCAGCTCTTAGGATGTCCCTATCCAAATGTCCCTGTGTTACGCACTATGCAAAGAGACACATTGGTCTCTTTGTTTTTTGAACTTCTGTAGCAAGCACTTGCACAATGCTCCCTGTGTACCTTCCTCTGTTCCGAATGCTTTCCTAACTACTAGCTAAATGAATCCACCACATCCCTCAGAGGTAGGTGACATGGCTCTTGCTCACAAATAAGTCAGCGGAAGGATGGAGAAATTTTCCTACGGTGAGTAAAGGATTCAAGACTTTGTTTATCTCAAATCTGCCAGACTCTGTCCTACTCCACTCCAGTGCCTCTCATCTTAGGCTCTGTCCATGCTTGGGGGAGGAGACTGTGAGGAACACACCAGATTTGCAGAATCTCCTGGGGAGGGAGTAACCTCTGTGAGGTCCCCTATTTGTATCGGAAGTTGAGAATTATAGTTCTAGTGGACTGGTCATTTGAAATGTATAGATCAACAAGTTCACTGAGTGTCTGCTAGGGGCTCAGGTGACAATAACTCTTAACAGATAGCGTGTATTTAGCAGCTACTTTGGGGTGACACACACAGTTTTTATATGAGGTAAGGATACTATTACTAGCTCCATTTTACAAATCCAAAAATTATGGCTCAGAGAGTCTAAGTAACTTGCCCACTGTTAAACGGTCGGGGAATGCCAAAGAGAGGCATTAGAATCCACTAAGTCAGAAGAAGCCTCTCTCTAAAGAATACTTGACAGTGGACCAGAGAGTCTGTCACAGGAGGAGGGAAGAGAAAGGCAAGCAGAGTGAGTGGAGTGGCTGAAACCTCTATCTGATTGGCTCTGGGAAGTCAGTTAAGGCTGGAGAATCTATCCAGGTTGGTGATTTAAGTGGGACCTCGTTACACCTTTAGGAAGAAAACTGTAGGTGGAGGATGTGAAGGTGTTTTGAAGGAGAGAGTGAAAGGTAGGAGGGAAAGCAACAGGAAGCATGAATTGATTTGATAAGAGCCTAAAACTAGGAAGGGCAGAGACAGTGGAAAGGTAGGGTAAGGGGTGGGAGGTTACAAAGGAAGAGCTGAAGGATGCCTGCGTTTACCACATTTTTTAGATCTTGCCACTACAAGATGTGAATTTGCTAGAGCAAGAGAGTAGGAAGGGAATTTACACTGTTTAATTCTAGTCCAAATTGCAATTAGGTTGTGTCAGTCTATTCAGTGCCATGACTGGAAGGTCTAGAAGGAGACCTTCTCCTAGGAGAGCGTCACTGTTTCTGTTCTAAATTCAGTGCAAAGAAAACTGATGGTGCCCCTGGTTATCCGCTTCATCCAGCAGAATATTTAGCATGGCTCTCCATTATATGGCAAAATTACTTCAGTAATAGTTTTGTGATCGTTATTTTCTCGATTTTGTTCTAAAGTTTTAAAAACATCAGCAATTGAAAGGAATAAATTTTCACTTTATTTATTTATTTTTTATTTTTCACTTTAAAGATACAGTACAGCATACCCAAATTCAATAAAAAATTTCAAGTAGGAATTGAAATTTGCACTTACCAAAAACAAATGTTGTGTGTTCCAGTTTGTACCCCCATTTCACTGCTTTAGATTTCGAACACAAATAAAAATCACAAATGGTCACATGAAGGGACAAAATAGAAAATACTCAATTTATATTTCTTCATCTTTCCCACCACAGTGCAGTCATTGTTTATTCTGCATGTGCTGGGAAAAGCAGGGTGTGAAGTTCTGCAAGGCTGGGGGGGCGTCAAACTACACCCACACTGAGTTAGGAAGCCTCCAAACAGGACCTTACCCTGATAGCACCCCACAAAGTCCACCTTGCGGGGCCAACTATGCACCTGGGTATTCTTAGTTTCAGCTTACAGTTTTCAGCTTACAGCCATACATGGTCAGTGAAAGCATAAGTAATAAACATGTGCTAACTTGAAGCTTTCGTGACGATTAATTTGATCTTCAACAGTAACCTCAGCAATCATTTAGAATTTATACCAATAAAAGATTTTCTCCAGGGAGGAGCAGTTCATCACTGACTGTGTAGAACTGCTGGCCTATGGTGATGATAAAAAGCAAGTTGACTGTTGGTTGGTCTTATTACTACTCTTAATTTCTCTACAGATACTGTGAGCGCCACTGTGGAACACTATAGTTACAGTCTCACCATGGACCAGACAAGGCTGCAAGGGCAGATCTGGGGGCAGAGGACAGCACTGGGCACACCTCTATTTTTACATCCTGTGTTTCCAAATAAGATAGTTTTCCTGAGAAGGTTCCCTGCCAAAACTCTTGAAAACCTCTGCAGGAAAGCATCCAGGTGGAAACATGGGACGAGCACGGCATTTTAGGAGTGGAGCTCAGAAGCGAGACTAGGGCCAAGAAACAAGCTGGAAGTTGTTTGAGAAGGTGATAGCAGACACTCCAGTGGCACAGTTGGTTAGCACATGGTACTTATGGAGAAGGTGATAGCTCCAGTTGTGAGGTTGTTGAGGAACAAGAAAAAAGAAGTGAATACAGGTCCTTAGGGGACTGTTGCCTGTGGAGTGGAGAAAGAAGGACTGGGGAAGGACAAGGCATGGAAGGAGGATTCTGGAAGACGCTGCAATTCTAGGAGAGCCTGGCTTCACAGAGTCGAAGGCTAAAGACAGCGGAGGAAGGCCAGGTCAATGCAATTAGGAGCTACCATGAGATTGAGGAAGCTGAAGAGAACAAAGTCTGCAGCATTGGATTCTGGGAGGTTATCGTGACTTTGAAAAGCAGCAGTCACGTGTCACAGGCTGAATTCCTCAGTGGAGGAATGGGTAAAGGCTGTGGTTGCTCCATATTTGGATTACTATGCAATGAGAAAAAGGATGAGGTACGGAGGGCAGAAAAACTACCAGGCACGTAGCTCAGTGGGAAAGCAAGTACAGTTTGTCATTTCAATATTTGATCTATGTTAAAATGAACAAAAACTCTTTTCTTCTACACAGTATTTTTCCTAAGGGAACACAGACATGTAAATACTTTGGCAAAGACACAACACAATGGTGAGAAAGGGTAGCTGTGTAACCCACGTAAGAACTGAGGGTGAAGCGCAAAGGAGATTGGGGGTACATCTGTAATGGTTTACTTCATTATATTATTTCCCATGCAATCAAAAATTACACAAAAGGAAAATTTCCCTTGTAACAAGATGTGAGGGCCAAGGGAAGCGAGGGATGAAGAGGGGGTGAGAACCAAGAAGGCACCTTGGGAAGGGACGTTTCAAGGATGATGTTTTGACTGAGGAGGCAGAAGCATGTTTCTAAGTCTAGAAGGGTAATGAGGGACAAAACTGGATTTTGAAAATGGAAGCTAAATCAATAATTGATACAGTGGGGTCAGCGTGGGGCCTGGGCAGTGTGAGGCCATGGAATTAGGACACGGTGGAGGGGTTAGTCTTGAGCACAGGAAGGTTGCTCTCCCCTCCCCTACCCCTGGGGATGAAGGAAAGGCCTGGAAAGATAAGGTAAAGAAATATTAGCGTAGAGAGGGGAGAAGCTGAGGGTGCTTTGTTGGAGGGGCTGGCTCAGGCTCAGGAGACCTGAGTGAGGTGAGAGCAGAGGGAAGGACAGCAAAACCCCGTGTTTCAGGTTGGTGCAGATGTTTTACAGAGCAGACACGGAGGCTGTGGTACGGCTTTGTCTTGGAGAGTCCAGTGGTTGCCTGGCTGTGCTGCAGGCACAGCGTGCCCTGACTCTGGCCTTGCAAGCTTTTCCAGCAACCCCAGAAGTGGGCCAGCGAAAACTGGGCCTGCAGGTCTGGGCCAGTGAGGCGGGCCCTGGAGGTGGAAGGGTGGGGTGTGAGATGAAGAGAGCTGGGGCCTAGGAGTCTGGAGAGCTGCAGAATGTGCCCCACGACAGCTATGCTTTGCTGCTGGCCTTTCTAAACAAGTACTATGCAGAGTTTAGAACAGACTCATTGCTTCTCTCCCCAAAATAATTCAGTGGCCTTGCGATCCACTCTATTGTCTCTAAAGAAAAGAAAATTAATGCCTCACTGTTCTTTGTGCTTGGGTAGTTTTAGGGTTAAAAAATCCCTTTCCTTGGGGCATGGTGGTGCATGCCTGTAATCGCTCAGGAGGCTGAGGCAGGAGGATCACTATGAATTTGAGGCCAGTGTGGACTACATAGTGAGTTCAGGCCTGCCTTCTACTCTTCTCTGCCCCGCAGGAAAATGAAGAAATCATAGCCTCCTGAAACTGAGTTAATTTGGATATCATTTTCTTATTTTGAAGGCAGATTAATTGAGAGGAGTTAAAAAAATAACAAAGTATAAGACAAAAGATACATTTTTATCTTGTCTCTAGTTATTCAACTAATTTTGGGATGCTGTAAGTGTAGGATAAGACTTTCTACCTTAAAAATCACTGCTATGTTCTTGGTACTGTCAGAAAAATGTGGCTAAATGTTCCAATAATGAAAAAAAAAAAAAAAAAGAAAACCACACACGCGCTTTTTCTTACCGAAATACATCACGATGGCTTTTGATGTTCCAATCATATTCTCCTTTACTGACAAGCTCAAAGAATTCAGTTCTCCTCCTGCAGAAAAATCAAATGAAGAAAGAAAAGAAAAAAACCTGGAAATGAAATTTCTCAGTCTGTGGGGTGATATAAACACATTTATGCGGGAAAATATAAGACCGCCTGAACCAAGTAACCTAATATTTGAAATCATGAAGTGAAAGCACAATCAAAATAAATCACTTTCTGAAATGTTGAGGCTTCAGGGAAAAGCCACAACCGTTTCTGAATGTATTTACAACAGGAGAGGTTATAGAGCCATAAAATAGAACACAATTCGGTCCTGCATTTCGGATTATGTTCTGCGAAACCCTGCGACACTCACTGAAAGGCAGAGGAGGGTGCGAAGGGCAAATACAAAGCAGGAACAGTTTCAGAGTGTTCTTTCCTCATTCCACGTAGAATTGAGCTGCATGATGATCCAAGATAAGATGTAACGTCTCCGGCAGTAAATTCAAGATACATTTTCATTCTGCAGGTTCTAAAATGAGTATTTCACCACTTATGGGCTATGGGCTCAGAAGTAACCGTGTTTCAACAGTGGCTCAGTCACTCACTTGCTGTGGAACTTTAAGCCGTTACTCAGCCTCTCTGAGCCTCGGTTTCCTGGTGTCTCATATGGGGAGTACATTTGCTAACTCCAAGAGTCACTGTGAGGATTAAATGAGGTGATATATGCGAAGCATTTATCACAGTGTCTGAGTATTTTAAGTGATACATGATATCCCTACGGATCTATACTTGGAGATGGATAGATTTGGAAAAGACATAGAAGGAACATCTTAAAGTTGTGAAAGTTGGGTGATTTATTCCTATTTTCAAAGCTAAATTTAATCTAGTAATGCCTTTTCATGTTGATAGCAACAAAGGAAGAGAGAAGGCATCATCACTTAATAATCATTTCTCCAGGTTTTGCTCTCTTGGCACTGCGTGGTGGGAGAGGATTTACAGGACCCTACCCCACCATTCCCCAGCGTGCATCCTGCACAATACCAGATGGAAGAGCTGCTCCATGGAAAGGAATTCCCTGGCCACACAGGTTTCAGAAATGCCACCTGCAACACACTTTTCTCGGGGACACCCACACTAGCCTTTTAAAAGCTCTCAGAAATACAGAAGTAGAAAAGTCTGTTTAATGTTATTGAACTGCAGAATTCCATATAGAGCTGATGTTTTAAGAAATACACTTTGGAAAACACCACCACGACGTCTGTGTGGTGGAAAGCAGAGTAGGATCTTGGGAAAGATGGCGGAGTAGAGAGCCCAGGTTTTAGCTCACCTTGATTTGGGTTTAATGCTGACTGTCACTGATTAGCTGTCAGCTTCTGGCAAAGTCGTCTATCCTGGTGAGCCTCAGGGTCCAGCTTTGTGGTGAGAGTTTGAGGCACATGTATTAAGTGTTTGGCACTGAGCACTGCGGTTACTATAAAAATAATATTAATGGTATTACTCCCTGTCATAATACACAGCACGTTAATGGGTGTCTGAGGAGATGGAAGTGCTCTCCTTTCACTGTATAGAAATTAGTCTTCTTTCGAATTAATGTGGAGCAGCAAGTTGAGTTCAACCAGTATTTACTGAACATGCATGTACTCTGTGCCAAGATCGCTGTAGGTTTTATGGACATAAGACATGAGCGCTACCTTTGAATATCTTTGAGGTTAGCAGGGGCAGCTAACAAATAAATAGATCATTCTCCCTTCCAGTGTGACACTTCTGGTACTACCAATGATACTGGCACTAGATGAGGTGAGAGAGGCTCTCACCATGGGCGTGCAAGATAAGTCATATTAGAAATTCACGTGCGTGTAATATTAGAAGAACACTGCAAAAAACAATGGTCATGATGAATAAAATAACAACATTTTAAATACAGACAAGATCTGATCCTGCACACCCACAAATCCTCTCACTTGCTTCACCCTAGTTTCGGTCTTGATGAACCTAACATCCATTGGGTCCTTCTTTTGTTTTTGCCTGACTTCCTGGTTTCTTATCACTCACATAACATGGAGAAGGTTACTTAGTCTTGTTGGGCTTCAATTTCTTTATTCAAAAAATAATATAACCTTATAGATTAGTAAAAAGGTTAAATACAATAGTTAACATAAAACACTTAGCAGAGTGCCTGGAAAATTACATGCTCCTGAAGGATAGTTGCTGTTTGTCCAGTCCAAAGCCTCACAGCTGGTGAATGGCAGAGTTGGTGCACAAAGCCAACCTGTTGAAAAAACAAGTGCTCCAAGCAAAGATATGTCAGGGTATCCGGGGAGCACAGAGGGAGTTACTTAACTCAGAGGCTCGTGGAGGATCATGAATAGCTTTCTGAAAGAGCCGGTCGGTTATCTCTCTGGCTATCCTACAAGTTATTCCAAGAAATCCTCTGAATGCAAGCTCTGTAAGGACAGAGGCTGGCCCGTTTTTGTTCACACCTAAATCCCCAGTGTCTGCCATAGTGCCTGATGAGTAGTAGAAGCTCAATAAATATTTGCTAAATTGATGAATGAAGGAAAACGATGACTGTAGAAGTCTATTCATTTTTTACAAAAGGTAGTTACTTAGCCAGTTTTTACCTGCATTCTAACTGTTCCAGGGGCTTCACAGTTGCCATCCACTGTAAGAGGACCAACTCCTAAGTTATGTATAAATCAACCTCATGTGTATCCTTATCAGTTTACAATACTGTGGAAATTATACACGGTGTTGCTCTGCATATCTTAAAATATGTGGTAATATCATAGGTTACATATGCTTTGGCAACTTGCTTTTTTTCATTGGACATGTGTGAGATTCATCTACATCACTAGTTATAGTTCTGGATATTACTTCTCACTGATGTATAGCATCACATGTATTTTGGTACTGCTGTTGATTTCATTTCCTGATGGTGATAATTTACATTCTTTCCAATGTTTTTGTTATTAGATATAATGCTACAATGAACAACCTTGCACACAGGTGTGTGTGTGTGTGTGTGTGTGTGCACACAGGTATGTCTCTCTGTATGCATATATATGCATAAATATAGATATGTATATATAAAATTGTTTGGTCATAGAATGACTTCTGTGTTTGGCTTTTTATTAGACTGTGAGGACTATATGGAATTTTTGAGAGAAATCTGCTATAATTCTCTCAGTTTAAAGTTAAGGACCTTCAAGGTAAAATGATTAATCCTAGATTCCAGGACAGTTATAGGCAGATCCACACAGGTACCAATTTCTCAGCCTCCTACTTCTGGTTTCTGAGACTATCTTGGTAAACTATGTGGACCATAAGCCTCTGGGGCCAGAGAGCCTTTTGTGGCACGCCTTTGTGCTCCCTCACGGCTACCGGCTCGCAGGACTTGTGATGACCTTGGAGGCGGCGCTACAACGGCAGCACCAATCAAGGCAGGCTCCCGACGACGGAAGTTCACCATTAACAAGAGAATGCTCCAAAGAATAGCTGCGGAAAGCCCAGGCTGGGTGGGTGGTGCATAGTTGCAGGGGGTGGGTTTCTGACTGTCTCCTTCATGACAATCGTTACAAAACAACAATGGGAAATTCGCTGTGCTCTGGGGCTAAATTTGCCCCCGTAACTGTTCCCTCTATAGCATCTGTATGTGTATGGGCGCAGATTATAGAGTCAAGTGCACAGGCTTACTTACAACTTCAGAAACTGGAGCATTTTCAGGGACATGGGGTGGTTAAAATGCACATTTGAAACATCCACACAATTATATAATGCCTCCCAGATCCAGACTCCTTTGTCATGAAGAGCTATATTTTTAACTTCTCATGTAGATCCTTGGGAACCTAGGTTTTCAAGGACAGTGGCAAGCACCTCGGCTAGTGAAAAGCAGCTTACTGGAAAATCTCATTTATAATCAGATATGTTTTTATTAGGCTTTTATCCTGCTCTGCTGACATATGTTCCACTCAGAAAAATAGCAGTCTTTTAAAAAGCATCATTTGAACAGAACTGCTAAAATTACTCTCAAAAATAATTTAAAAGATTGGTTACCAGTCAGCCATCACTATACCGAAAATCTTTCCAGCTTGGAATTTATCTTCAAGGTATCTTTTATTTATAAAATGAGAAATTACTATTTCTCTGTATTTTAATAAGAAAATTTTATATGTCTATATATGCATGTGTGTATACATATTGTTATCTATTCATCTAACTGCTTTGACCCTAAAAGTGCGTGCATGCTGTGAAGGCTTTAGGGCTGAGGTGGAGAGTCACACTGTGACTCCCCTGAAATTTCAGCTCTAGACTGGCCAGGAAGTGGCTGTGGGGAGTAGAGGGGGCAGAGAGCTCAGGTGGAGGATGGAGGAGATCTGATTTCTCAGGGGTCTGACAGCTTGTTCCACAGGCAAATCATCCTTCCTGGAAAGATTCCTGGGCTTTCCACTCAAAACTGGAGTAGAAAGTCAACATGAGGAAGAGAAAATTAATATCTGATGTTAACTTCAATGATTATGACCAGAGAAAAATATATATTTAATATACATGTTTTATTTTACTAATATATATTTAATTTTGAAGTGGGTTTTTCCTTGTTTTACTCTAGTACTCATAACACGAGGGCCAGCTGAGAGGCTGAGCTGGTGTTGACAGCATGAATATAATTGGTAAGATGCAGGAAATAGACTGGGATCACTCTGTTGAAAATAGTAGAAGAATAGACAACACAAGACTCAACCATCCGCTCAATAAAATCATAATCACCATGCAAAGAAGCTATTTAAGCCATTGCTAGACAGAATACTCTGCGGCTCTGGGCTGCAGTTATTCTGCCTGTGGCACTCTGCGGGTGCAGAATTACCATTTCCTCTCCATCTCGCCGGTGCCTGAGGCCCTGAAGGTAGGAACTGTATCTTGTCTGCCTGTGCCTTCCCTGCAACCAGCACAGTGCCTGGCATAAAGAAGGCATCAAAAAGCTGGTGATCACTTGGTGAGATCCTGTCTCAAGATTTAAAAAAAAAATTGAAAGGGCCTGAAGATGTAGCTCAGTGAGAAATCCTTGGCTTCAATGCTCAGTCTTACCCCAAAAAAATTTGGATAAATTTCTCACTTTCTATTCAGTTGTGACACCATGTCAATGGGAATATAGGACATGTATTTATCAGAATACTTTGAAAATGTGTCATGAGCTATAGAAGTATTTCTTCTACTAACGCACCATATGACCTGTTGTTTAATGTTAGAATAGTTTCAGTGGATTAACTCCTCAGGCTCCATTAAAACACCAGAATGTTCAAGAGAGAGTAATGTGTGAACCTCTTGGTCATTAACACCTTACTGTGCATCAATTTATCCTTTCTGATACTGTGACTAGCTGAGTTCAAGCAGCTGTGGAAGCCGAAAACACAGAACATAGCAGGTTCTTAATAAGCATTTGTTGAATGATGAATGAATGAATAAATCTGTCTGAAGAGCAATAGAAAAATTTGTTGAAATCTTTCTATATTTTAAAATAAATCATCTTGCTATTAATCTTGCTATTAATTTTAGAAAGACAGTCAAACAGTTACTCTAAACAATCCAAAATAGTTTAGCACATTTTGCTGTTCTCATCAGATACTTTTGAGAAATGCTACTTACTGCATCTTGGAAACACAAGGTCAAAAAGGCATTTAGATCGGGCGTTTCCCATAACTGCTAGTGGATGTTTGAAGAGCACAAATGGAAGTGATAAACTTTCAAGGTGAAGATTAGTTTGATCAAGTTGGAAACCCAGTCTGAACAGCATTGAGCGCCTGAGTGGATTCATAAATTCTAAATTGTTAGACAATTTTCTGCTTATACAGTGGACTGAGGCAAGGCGTCATAGAGAGCTGATCAGAATTGACTCGAAGACTTTGGGCCAACTCCTCACCCTCTGCAAGCCCCGATATTGACCTCTAAGATGAGGATAAAATTATTGACCTCACAGGTTGATGAGAGAATATCAAAAAGGTATCATTTTGAAAACCGATTATGTCAGACAGCACATCAGGTTTTGGGGTTTCAAGAGCAAGTTAAATATCAAGATATCTGTCTGCATGTCTGGAGACTTTGGGGCAGTGACACAGGGTCACAGGCAATACTTAGGACAGTGCTGGGCATAGAGCAGGGCTGATAGACATCAGACGCAGTGTTACAGAAGCACAACCTGTACGGGGCGGTACTAACCCAAGAGCAACAACTTCCATGACTGAACGGTAACCAAGTACCGAACTCTGATGCTAAGTTGGCTTAGCTAACTGCAAACAGCCTCTCATGGTGGGCTTGGTGCCACCAGACAGGGTCCTGAGCAACTGTGAACTGACACCACCACACCCCCCTTTATTCCATTTGTCCTTTAGGGTTCTTAAACTAACAGTTAAATAACTGCAGAGAAAATGGTAGAATAGTCTAAAATATCCCAAGAATAACTAGTGGTTTCACCCTAGATTTATTATTTAACGTTGCTATTCACTGACTATTGCTATTCACTGACTTTCTCCAAGCCTTAGATTCCACACGCATCCTACGAGGTTAATAACATTACCTTGCCTTGCAGCACTGCTTGCAGTGTTAAATGGGATAATGTGCACTCAAAGCTCTTAAGTAAGCACTTGGGAAATGTCAGTTGCTGCTTACATTACTAATTGTGGAAGTTGCGCAGGTCATCTTTGTTGACTTACATGCTGGCAAATGGTATAGGGCATTTGCGACATCTCTTTGAAGTTTTAACATTCATGATTTTAGATCTCTCTCACTCTCTTTCTCTCTGCCCACCCCAACTGTCATCGTTTATGGTGCATATTTTATTAAGTTTTCTGGCTGAATGATTTCCTTTTTATAAGGTACTTTAAATTATCCAAGCTCTTTCGTATAGGTAATCTCTTTTGACTGCCACAAGGACCCTAGCAGATTGGCACGGGTGAGAAGACCATCCTCATATTGCTGACAAGGAAACCAAGGCAAAGAGAGATTGAGTGACTCGCAAAGTCACATGGCTGGTTACTGATAGGGTATATCTAATTCCTGCTCGGGCTGGTGAAATTACTATTTAATTATCAAAGCCTTATTCACTGCAGGACTCAGAAATAGGCAGGAGAAATCAATTTCAGAAAATCACTCAGCAGTAACTGAGTTTTCAGTGAGATAGAAAATCAGACTGAATAATTAACCCCCAGACTTTGGTTGTGAAACCTAGCCATTTACACCAAGAGTTTGTTTTATTGGTTTTTGTGGGGTTTTTTGTCTTGTGAATTCTGCTTTCGCATGCCATTTGTGGAATAACATCCCTTTGACACTCAAAAAACCCTTAGAAATTAAAGTTACAGTGTTTTGTGATTGTTTTTGAAGTGTTTCCACATTTCCACGCACCTGACATCTTTCCCTTTTAGAGGATGGCATGGATCCTGCTCCTTGGAATGAGCCATACTCCATCGAAGAGGGAGGGGCCCATGCTCTGCCCATACTGGCTGCTTCAGGAATGACGTTTTCTTCTGAGGGGAGCTTCCTTTCAAGGTATTTTTGCTTGTGAGTATATAGAACATTTATTATTCTTATATTTTACTTTTTAATTACCATTTTTATTAGTATGTTTGTAGCACACAGCGTTTGCTCTCCTTGTGCAGAATTCGCACGTGCTCGTTCCTCTTCTGTCCCCTCTCCTTCTCCTCCTTCTTCACACCTCTTGATCCCCTTCCCAGCCGAGAAAGCTGTCTCCCTACTTTCTACGATCTATAATTTATTTTGTTCTTTGAGACCATAATGTTCGAGATAAATCAGACACACCATAGCACATGGTTTCCTTGTATATAAGAAACGCAAATTAGAAATAAAGAGCTTTCTTTTAGTTTCAGCTCTGCCGTAATGTTCGATTTGAGCTAAGGGAAGAACTAATGATAATCTGACTTCTAGAAACAGCTGTAGGAGCTGCCTCACATCCTCTTGCCTGTCTCTTTCTCCAGCTGTAGCCACTACAACCAACACTGCAGCTTGTGGGCACGGTGCACTCTCTGCCCTGGCCTGCTCTGACTCTACGTGCCGTCTTTGGTCCCCTGCAGCCAGAAGAGTGTGGGAGTCAACACGCCCGACAACAAAGTCCAGCTGATCAGGATGGAGCTGGGGAACAATTTTGAGTGACATCGGTTGAGACTTCTTGTGTGGTGCTTCAGGATCGAGCCAACTGACCAAAGCAGAGATCAGCAAGGACAGGCGTCCTTATAATGGCTTTGCTCCTTCCCCATTTTACTCCAGCAACTCCCCTCTGATCCTCTACATTAAATAAGCCATAGGCAAGCCTTTGTACCCAGCTGTGCTTGGGAAGAGGGCACGGGAACCCAGGCTAGCTTTTATTTTTAATGCATTAAAGGACACCTATAAAGGTCAATATTGCCACGCAATATGTCTAATTCAAATAACAACTATCTCTTGATTCACCCATTTAATAAGGAATATAGTGATCATGGGGAAAGACCTGAAAAAAAGAGGTGTGGGTTCCATTCTTTCCAATCATTAGTTATGCAGCCCAAGCCTCACTATTTAGCCATTCAGATCTTGGTGCCTGATCTGCAAAATAAAGGAGATGCCTTGGATGGCATCGTGTCCCAGATCCCTTCCAATGCCACAGTGATATGTTTGTGAAATAGAAGCTCCTGGGTGCCAGTGCTTAGTAGCTGCTTCCCGCCTTTGTAGCCACAGGGATTTGGCTAAAAGTACAACACCACTTTAGCACGGCTTTAGACAGACAAGTGCATCAGTCCTCTGAAGCTCTAGGTTAGAAAATGAACAGTTATTGAGAACCTCAGAGAACAATAACAGTGACGAAAAGAACGCAAGCCGGCTTCTGTGGGAGTCAGCAAATGTTAGCCGGGGCTGCAGCATTAAGATAAGGACAGAGTAATGAGGAAAGGACTTCACACAACTTCCCTGACTGTGTCCCACCTGTCACTCTGATCACACGCATCCCCAGCAGGGCTTGATAAATGGACTCCAAGTGCAGAGACATTCTTCCCCTTTAAAAGTGACTTGGAACTTAGCAATTTAGCAAGACCCTACCTCAAAATAAAATCAAATAAAATAATAAAATAAATTGAAATAAAATGAAAAGGGCTGGGGATATAGCTCAGTGCAAAGGGCCTGGATTCAATACCCAGCAACACACACACACACACACACACACACACACACACACACACGTGTGCACTAAAGTTACTTGGAAATCAGCTTGGGAAAACATTCCTACCTGGGGAAAAATAACACAAAACTGTTCAAGTATGGAAAACAAGAAATAAAAATAAAAATATTAAAAGGACAGAGCTTTCTATAAGTTCCAAATGAAGGAATATCAGTTTAGAGAAAGATGAAAGGTCATGATAGTTAAGTCAACTCAAGGGCCACAGAATGTGCAAAATACATGGGCTATAAAGCAAGTGGGACTGTAGGTGTTTCCACTCACAGGACACATAAGATGTTATTTCCAGTTTACACATGAAAGGACTCAGAGAGGTAAATAATCTGACTGATGATACACAGCCAGGTAGCAGCAGGGCTGAGGGTTTTATTTTTTAAGCATGTATCTTACATTAATTAAAATTTATATGTGTCCAAGCAATACATATAATTAACAAATTGGAATCACTGAGAGGCATATAGTGAAATTATAAATTGTTTCCATCTTGCTGCCTTTTGTCCATTGATTGCATTTCCTGATGCTTTTATTTTGCTTTTTATTTTGACGAGGATGTTTTCAGTTTTCAAGATCTCTTTCTTCTCCAGGGCTGCTTCTATCATCATTTTTAAAGTATCCCATCCTTTTTTAATGGAGGCAATATCTTAGTTTTGCAAGGATAGTAGCTGCAGTGTTTGGCCCCTGTTTATCATACTGGAGGCTTGTAGAATGATCTGTGATATTTGTGTGCCTGTTTGTATATAACACTAAGGAGTTAAAACATTAAAAGGCTAACTAGGAGTGGTGTGTGAGCATATGTGTGTGTGTGTGTGTGTGTGTGTGTGTGTGCGTGTGTGTGCACACATGTGCATGTGCACACACATGTTGAGGAGGTAGATCGTTATATAAACCTAACAGAAGGAAAGCCCAGTTAAATTTGAATTTCAGAGAAAACAATTTTAATGCACATATATCTCAGATATTTTATGGGATGTGTGTAGGGGGCACATGCCTGTGTGTAGGTATACTAAAATAAGTATTTATTATTCATCAGAAATTTAAAATTTACCTGGGCCTTCTGTGTCTCTCTTTGTTAAATCTGACAGCTCCTGCCTTTCTGGGTGTCTTTGCTGTGGACGATGAGTTTTCAATTAGAGACATCTTTCTAAAGCCCCTCCACACCGAATCTCCTCTCCTATTCCCACCCTGTATTTCTCCTTAGTCCGGAGCCCTTCTTTCCACTCCTCTGTAGAATGTACCTTGGCCTTTCTCAGGGGTAAAGGAAAGGGAGCTGACCTGGCCATCTCGACTGAGGACTTCCTGAGCTCAGAGGGCTCAGCAAACCGATTTGCTGGCAGGTTCTTTGCCTTTGGCTTTGAGGGTCACGTCCATTTTTCATAGTACTTTTTTTTGGTCTCTGTGCCCTAAGCAAGGCTGCACAGAGCAACTGGCTTGCTCTTCTCTGCGCTGTCCCCTGTGGGTCGGGCCTTCTCTTTCTACTCTGCTGGGTACCTACCACTCGTTGGTCTGCCTTTCACTTGCACAAATGTAGTGGAGCCCTTGTCACTTGCGTGCCCTCTCTTTTCCTCCTTGTAGATTTATGCCTTTTTTCTTTTAAATTTATTTAGTATCACTCTGAGGAACTTTAGGAGGGAGAAGATGCAGACACTTGGGCTCAATACACCAGGTTAAATTAGAATGCCAGAGTGAGACCGAAAGCAGGTCCAGCCTAACTCCTCCCACCATACCATATATTAACCCCTTCACCGACTCCAACAAAGCCTGGGGTACAGAGTGCCAGGTGTAGCCCCACATCCTGTCTTCTTTCTTCTTTAGTAGTAGAATTCCTGGTTTTTGTCTGGACACATGGCCACGCAAGAATAAGAGTTACTCAACTTTCCCTGATGGTAGGTGTGGTCAAGTGATTAAATTCTGACTAGTGGAATGTAAGTGGGAGTGTTAAGTGGCAACTTCCAGAAAACTCTCCTAGGGGATAGCTTGCATCACTTTTCCCTGTTTTTTTTCTTTGTTCTTTTCTTCTGGCTGGAATGTAAACATTATGTCTGGAGCATGAGCAACTATCTTGGTCTAAGAGGTGTAAAATACATACTGAAGGTGGCATCAAACAAATCTAGAAGGAGACTGGGTCTCTGAAGGCTGCATATATCTACTGCACCAATTTCAGATTGCTGATGTCTACTTTTTCTTTTTATGCAACAGAGAAGTAAGTCACTGTTAGAGTTTTCTGTCTCAATTACAATTGAGCCTAATTCTAATTGATACAATGCCAAAGTCCAATAATATTTCAAAGGGATTGACACAAGATTTCCTAGAAAAAGTGGTAGAAGAAGTTAAAACATAAAGGATGGTTCACACAACTAGATGAGGCAGTGGAGGGCAGGGTCTCCTCACACAGGACAGTGATATCATGGGGCCACGAGGGACACTACACACAGTGCTTCAAAGGGTGGTGTGTAAGCCAGCCTTACTGAAGAAGACAGATCCCGTCGGGGAGAAGAGGAAGATAGGAATGAAACTAGACCGGGGCAGATTATGGAGGGACATGAAAATCAAAGTTACAACTTTCTTAGAAATCAATGAAGACCCTGAAGATTTTTGAGATGGAAACTGGAGATGCAGGTCTACAATGCCTGGGGGGAGTCAGGGTGGAGAATTCCAGTTTTCCACACACAGTAATAACCAACGTCAGGAGAATACAGAAGTGAGGCTGGAGAGAGAACCTGAGGACAGAGAGAAGAACTTGGGTTCAAGAACTGGTAGGCAGGAAAAAGGAGACAAAAGATCTAGAAAGGGAGAGGGAAAGAAAATTGGATATTGGGGAAGCAACATAGAAACTGACAACGAGAAGTCAGTAATCGTCCTGATATCTCAAACAAAACTAGAAAATATTAGAAATCTGGAGGCCACTCCTCAAAGTGTAAATGGATGTAAAGAAAGCAGAGCAACTCATGGACTCATTTGGGCTTAAAACAGTAGAACAAAGCCAAGCTGGGAAGCAGTTATCCCCATGAAGTCTGTGAAATAAGGGAGAGAAGTTGTCTGGTCTTTAAGGTAGGAGACAGCTGTATATATCAACAGAAGAAAAGGGAGAAATTTCCAAGTTGCCAAAAGAGTTGGTACCTGATAGCGCAGGTCTCACTGGGATTGGGAGGGATAGAATTCTCTGCTCTGAGAGGTATGTACTTTGGCAAAAGAGGAATGGATCTTCTAAGAAACAGAAACAGGAGGAGCAAAGAATGAAATCTTAAATTTCTAGTCAACTTTCCATCAAAGAATAAACAGCATCGTCATCACTGTATCATCATTATCACGATCACCATATCAATATCATTACAGATTAGATCAGAAATAATAGTTAAAAATAGCAGTCTTGGGCAGTCTATAAAATAAAAATGGCTATCACTTAGTTTCAGAGTCAAGAGTTCCAAACAAGGTTCACAAAACAGAAGAAAGACAGAAAGCTTGCCACTGTAAACCCGCATCTCATTGCTTACACATACTATCTTAAAGAACTTCATTTAGATAAGGGAGAAACACCATTAAATATTTTTAGCCTTTTGCATATTTATATCAATGTTAGAATAACAGGCAACTCCCAATGTGGATCTGAAAATTAATTACAAGATGGAACTTTAGATCTCCATTTGTCAAATAGATCAAAAGCCAATACCTACTCAAAGTACAGCGTGAGGTCTGTTGCTAATATTGACTGCTTCAAAAGCTGCATAAGGTCACTATATTCCTTGGAGGACAAATTAGCGAAAATGTTGTGACCCTGTAATAAGAAAGTAAAAAGTCACCAAAGACATCATTCACTCCGTGGCTGTTGATTACCTGCTCCCCCTCCCCATTGAAAATTAAAGATCTGAGAACATGATAATCATTTCTAAAAAGCTTAATAAAATTTTGTACAAGTACAAATAAATGGCCTGGCAAGCATAACAAAGCCATGAAGTGAATCATTTTTGAGGAGGTCCACTGAGGAACAATTTATTACATGCTTATTGTCAAAGGAAAAACTCTGAAAATGTTTGAACTTGTCTTATTAGGAATATTTGTGCAATGACAACATTTGACTGCCCATTTCTATGGAAGTAGATGGTGGAGAAGTTGGCAAAATGTTTGGGAGTCTTTGTGACCCTAACATAAATACCATCTTCAGTACCATTGGTCTAACTGATGTTTTGGAAATACTTACAATGGTAACAAGTGACTTAAAGCAGAAAAAGCCATTAGACTAGTGGTTCTCAAGTGGGGAAGATTTTGACAGTGGAAACTTTTGGCTATATTTGGAGATATCTGTGATGGTCACAACTGGGTGGGACCTTACTGCATTTAATGCGAGAGCCCTGGGATGCTGGTAAACATCCTACAAGACACAGGAAAGTCCCTCCAAATGATCTCCCTGGGCCACGTGTGGTGGTGCATGTCTGTAATCCCAGCATTCAGGGACTGAGACAGGAGAATCTCCTGAATTTAAGGCTAGTCTGGATTACATAATGAGGCTTTTCACAGAAAACCAAAACCAAACCAAACGTCTCTCTGGCCTCACTTGTCAGTGCTGCTAAAGTTGAGATTGCACAGCAAATTGTTTGGATAAACTTTGATGATGCCTGTGGTAGATTAAATTTAGTATGGTGAATAATTATTGACTAGCTAGGGCATATGAGACATTATTATCCTCAGCATAGAAAAATTTAGTTTTACCTATGTAAAGTTGCAATTAAAGCTTTTTGTCTAAACCTGTGAAAAACATACTTCTTCTCATCAAAATTTGTTTGAGCTTCTCTAAGCAGCCGCATTATTTGTTTTGAGTACAGTGGAAATCCTGCAACGTGATCAACAATGCACTTACTCTGCTATAAAAGTCAGATTTGCTAACCATGAAGTATGAACTTATAAGCATGTGGCCTGAAAAATGGACCTTTTAAAACCAAGTGTTGAGAGCCAGAAAACGGAGAAGGTGCAAATGACTGGCTGAGAATAAACTGCTCTCCAGTGAGGGGTAAATTAATTCTTTCAAGGAGCCAGAAATATCAATTAGTAAATTCTCTTACCAGCCTCCAGGTGATAATCTGCTCCCCTGAGTTAATTTATCTTATTGGGTGAACCCACCACTCCTTAAAGATGAGAGTATATTGGTTTCACCTGGGACCAAGTCCAATAGTAATAATAATTTTCAAATGGACTCTTCCAGACCCTGAATTCAGCCAGTAAGAAGAAGACAAACAACTAAAGGAATGCTACACTATAATTCTGCCCAGGTCTTTCAGCCTGAGTGCTGCCCTACAGATCAGTCACAAACAGGTATTCTGACACCTTCAAAAAGTAACCAGAAATTATGGAAAAATAATCAGCTTAAATCCAGACACACACCTAGCATTGCAAGTTACATAAAAGTTAATGTTCAGGCAAAGAGAAAACTGATTTGAACTTGCTTATTTTGCGAGGGCATATGTTTTACACTTTTAGAGGACGTAAGTAGCCAACACCATTTCCAGTGAGCAGACTCGTAGAGTTAGCCAGATCTGCTTTAATTTTTAAAGAAAGTGAGTAGGCCTCAGTATATTATGTTTGTCTGTGTATACAAACTGGCATTGTACAATGTCTCAAGGTTTGGTCCTCTGAAGTAGAGTTGAGTCTCCCTGAAGTTCTGTTTCTATGGCTACGTAGGTGAGGAGGGAATGTGGAAATGATGAAAACAAAGGCAAATGTGGGGAGGACACCTCTGGGGTAAGCTTCCTCAAACCCTCTTTCTTCCCTGGGCATCACGGGAGGTGCCGAGTACATGGTTCCATTATTATTGGCCTCTCTGTTGCTCCTAAGAGCCCAGAGTGAAGGGGGCCTATGTGTTATGCCGATGTGGACACGAAGTCAAAGGCCTGGGGATTGTTTCCCATGGGGAATCTGACAGCTTGTTCATAACCTTTGTTATACAAAGGTGGGGCTTTCTGGGATCAGAGGTATAAACTCATCGCATTTGCCAGCACAACAAAGACAGTCTGAACTCAAGTGCTTCCTGTCCCTCCTGTTCTCTTCCAAAGAGCTCAGCCCAAAACACTGCTTTTCATAGGAGAATTCCAGAGCCACAGATGCCAGGATGCTGGCTTCTGTCAGTGACTGCCAGCCTAACCCTGGGTGTTTCATTCACCATTGAAAATACATCACCCCTAGCAGGCTTGCCCGGCCCTGCCTGCTTTTGGGTTCGGAAGAGGTGACTGTCTTTTATGGGGTCGAAGGCTTTCATGCTATTGCAAAAGCTTTCTCAACATTGGCTGGAGGAAAAAAACCCTCCATATTTAATGATGCTATTCCAGTGAAGCAGGGCCTTAATGATGATAATAATAATAATTAATGGCACAGTTAGAGAACTGACAAATAATGGTGAACAGATGATCCCTTCCTGGCCTTGAAAAAAAAAAGGCTGTACGCCTGCAGAAAATTAAACAGATCCTTTTCTGGCAATTTAAAGCTCAGATGCCTCAGCCAGAGTCGGTTAGTCGTTTCTGGTTTTCTCTGCAGAAAACTAAAAGTATAAAACCAAACTACTTCTAACTCCTGCATTGCCAGAGGAAGCAAAATAAGGCATATGGCCTTAGCCCTGGGTCTTAGCTTTAGCTGCAGTTCAAATTTTAAAACTGGTCCCACTAGCAATTTTAAGTTCTTTTATAGGTTTCTCTATTGTGCTAGTAAAGTATAACTTTCTCACCAGGTTTTTGCTTCCACCATCTTTTAGAATGGCTTTGGGGTTCACAAAAATGGGAATGTTGGGCCCCTCAGTATTTGGATCAAGTCACTCCATTTTTAACGAGTGTCGTAGCCACTTTTCTCTTGTTGCTGGGACAAAATACTTGATGTTCAAAGTTAAAAAGGAAAAGGTTTATTTAGCCCACAGTTTCTAGAGGTTTCAATCCATAATCAGCTGGCTCCAAGGCAGGGTGGCATGGCAGAGGGGCAAAAGTTCAATGTGGCAGAAGACAGCAAAAGCAGCAAGAGCAAAATGGGGTGGGGAAGAGCAAGCCACTTTTCCTCTCTTATATTGTATGCAGGCTTCCCCCACCTCAGGTGAATATAGCACTCGCACCATCTCCCTGCCCTCCTCTCGCACAGGATGAGGATGTTTACAAAGTGAGGACCCTGGCCCCCTGCTGAGTCACTTAGTTAACCTTCTAAACTTCTCAAGTTGACACAGTGAACAATGTCCTAGAGCCGTAAGGGCAGGTCCTCTACACCCCAGGATGTAGAACTGCTGAGTTAGTTAAGCTTCTAGACTTCTCGAGTTGACACAGCATATCACCCATAACAGTGAGCTTCTGTGTTCCTTCAGGAAGGCAAGAGGGAACTGTGGTAGCAGGCACTGTATACCTGTTACCCTGAGAGTGATGCCTCCAAACGAACCGTGTCATTGAACGAACCCAGATAAGTCACCTCAGAAAGCTTTTGAACCAGGTTCTTGGGCAGGCATTTAAAAGACTCATAAAAGCCACCAAGACCAGTAGCTTGACTTAAACTTGTTCTTCTTATTTCTCCACATCTTCCCATGGAACTATAAAGAAAGAAAGGCAGGAACCAGACAGTTGATCTTCTGGCAAGGGGAGGAATAGAGCAGACTGTACCTCACTTTGAAGGATCATCACAGCATGGTTAAAATGGTGATGTTCCAAGGTAGCTGAGGTCCCATAGAGTTGGGCCAGTGCAGAGCCACTCCTGAAAAACGACAGAAGGCGAGTGAGCAGGACTTTCACCTGAGCCATCCCCACATCTACCCTGGATTGAACTTCTTTTCCTATGAGTGACAACTGAAGTATCTCTCAAGGCACAGTCCTTGCCTGTAAGAAATTTACAGACCATTAAAAAGATGAGATATAAGCATAAGAAAAAAATAACATACATAACAAGATAAATACTAATGCATTGTAAAATAGTGTTTCTGGTCCAATCTAGTTGCAGTGGGGTGAAAAAAGACAATTTCTGGTTCTAGGTGTTAGTGTAATTGTTATAAATTAAACCTTTTGTCTTCTGAATACCCACAACACTCATACTAAATGCATTTGATCCTTTTATGGGACAAGACCTCATGAATACTCTGAAGAATTCACTTTATCTGTTTTATATAAGTTGACACCTTTCTGTTAGGATCCCCAGCCCATGCTCACACTATGTTAATGCCTGTGGAACTCTGCAGTGTTCCCTGGACTTGGAGCTGAGTTTCAATGCTGCTGCTACCTAGCAGCTTTGAACAGTTCGTTGGCCTCTTTAAGGTTTGGCTTCTTTATCTGTAATATCATGATAGTACTATATATCTTGTCTGTTACTAATGAGACTACGATAAAATATTTTAAAGTATCTATCACAGTGCCTGGCATGGAGTAGATTTCAGTCCATATCAATTATTAATTGATAATAAAGACACATAGATACTTCCATTTCAAATTAATAAGACATTAATAGATACATGGTGGGGTTTCTTTCAGTTAATAGAAATTTTGTTTACATAGAACAGCCCATCCCTCAACAATGTCAGGCCATTAAAGTGCTGATTTAAAACATCCAAGCACATTCATTTCCAACTCCCTTTCTGAAAAGTACGGAATCCCAAAGATTAAAGTCCTGGGAATCCAGCTGAGGACTTTATCTGGGTCCTTGTGTTCTCTTGGTTATTGCAGGGGGGTCTGGATCTTCAACCAGAAATGCTGGAGCTTGGTAGCTCACAGCCTGTCCTACTAGTGAGAGGGGGAAAGACTACATGTGAATGCACTGTAAAGAAATTTTTCATTGACTGTGAAGAATTTTTGTCCCAAGTTTCTCTTCATCTCCAGTGTGAGGAAGCCCAAGACTGTAGTTAGTTTCTGGGCTACTGAGTATTGCAAACTTTGGAAAGACTCAGAGCTCACTGCATACTGAAGAAACAGAAAGGCTGACTAGGGTTAGCAGGGATTACAGTGAAGAAGGTGAGTAAGGAGGGCGCTAGCTTTTAATCAGTGTTATTTCTTTAAATCATGCCTTGGCTAATATCAGCTAATAAGTAAAAATAGGCGAGGCCAACCTTAGTGATTTAATGTTAGCAACTATATGTCTTACACAGAATTCACTTCTATGAAAATACATGTTTCAAAATGCACACTGTGGCTTGGCTATTGAAATTCTCAGTACCTGGCATGGAGTAGGTGCTTTTAAAAATATTAGTTGTTTGGCGAATAAGCTTCTCAGTTCCTTTTTTTTTTTTTTTCCGGGACCGGGGATCGAATTCAGGGCCTTAGTGCTTAGCGGGCAAGCACTTACACCACTGAGCTATACCTCCAGCCCAAATAAGCTTCTCAGGATGTGTCTGGAGATTATAGTTAAAACTGAAAAGTTGACCGTAGTAAGTGTGCTGGCCTATTTTACAGCAGTAATATTATTAATGCTAATAGCTACCACTATTAAGTGCCTCCTATACACTAAGAAACATATTGGCTACTTCCTGTGTTATTTCATGCAGGCCTGATAACATGCAAATAGGTAGTCCTGGTGACTCTAAAATAGGTAGTATTATTTTCTCATTTTGCACACCAGAAAATAAAGGCTCAGAGAAGTTGTGTAACTTTTCTAAGATCACACCATCAGCTAGTATCAATCTAGATTTATTTATCTATTTATTGTCTTTTTTTGAGACAAGGTCTTGCTATGCAGTTCAGGCTGGCCTTGAGCTCACTTTGTAGCCCAGGCTGGCCTTGAACTTGCAATGATCCTGCCTCAGCTTCCTGAGTTCTGGGATTAGAGGGGGTGTGCCATCAGGCCCGGCTCAAGCTAGATTTAAATTCAAGCTTTAAAGCTTCTTATATTACATCATAAGAATGATAATTATAACAAACATTTCTGATGTTTGATTCTCCATTTTTACCAAGCTGGTTGTCAGCCGTGAAAGAAGCTTTCAAAATTTAATTCACAATTCTGCTAGTGTAACTGCTAACCACAGGCTCAGATTCCTGCGGTTCTCTTCTGCCACCAGCCACGCTCCAATAGAGCTCACTCACGGCTGTGAATCCTGATAGCAGTGACTGATGGGAATCTGAACAGTCAAGATATAACAGTGTTATCTCTTCCTTTGTCCACACTGGTGTAGCAGACCCCGTGAAAGTTAAATCAGTTAGATGATCACAAGTCACTTTAAATTTTCTTTGTTCAAGATGAATAAGGAGATTTTTCTTCCTTTAACCAGAGGATGCCTTAAAACAAACAGTGTGGTGCTTCCCTTGCCAGCTTCTCTCTCTCCCCCACGTTGTGCTTCCTCAGGACTCTCAGGGAGTTGGTGTGAAAGTAGGCATGTGGCTTCCCTGGCTTGAGCAGCTTCCTCATCAGATTCCCTCGTTGTTCCCTCCAGTAATTCCAGCCTCCATTCTGCCTGCCCGCACAGAATACTGCTTTAATCATAGAAAATGGGCAAGTTTTGCCCTGAAGCAGACCAGTGCTATGGAAGTGCAGGAAGACATCAAGATCCATCCATCCATTCATCAGTTATTCATTCAATCCCACCAACAAGCACTGAAGACCATATGCTAGACCCATGTGGAAGACAAAGATACCTGAGACATGGATCTTACTTTCAGGAAGTTCACAGTCCCCTATAACTGTGTTGGGGATTTTTTTCTGACCAGTCTTAAATTAAACATGCTTACCTTTCTGCAAGCTAGGTGCCCCGTGCACATCCGGAGAATGGAGTGAGGTGCTTACCCAAGTGTTCTACAGTGAAACCATTTAAGGAAGAGCATTTCTATTTCTAGATGGATCCCTTGTTTACACTATTAGATTTTGTGCCTGCCTCAGTTTCTGAGATGTTCCATCCTCTTGGTGACTTCTGTGTCTAGCCAGGGCTCACTCTGCGGGATGCTAATACCCACCATTGTGTACTGTGAGCTTTCTAGGGCTACCAGGAAGGAGCAAAACCCACAGCCATAATACTGGACACAATTAGGAAAAAGTGAAGCCTGTCTGGTAGGATAAGCTTTATTGGAAAGTATTCTACAGAACACTGGTTCCTTGGGACACCAAGAGGCATAAAAGGTAGAAATTCAAAAGGTTCTGTGGTCAAACAAGTTTAGGAAATGCTGGCTTTAACAATTTAACTGTTTCTTTACTGTAAGATTTTCCAGAGGCTTTAGTATGTGCAAACGTGCATTGCAATGCTGTAGGAGGGGGACAGACTATGAAGCATTGTTCACTCTTATCTGATTACAAAACAATTTTTTAAGAGCCCATGTCTGTTGTATAAAGATATACTTCTGCTTTTTAATATAAAATATGAAAAGAAAACCACCAAAACTAAATCATAAAATACTAGTCCCATATGGAAAGTAGTGATTTTAATCCCACAGCTCATTTTAATTGTCTGTAGTTAATGTATGCATCAGGTCAGTGGCACCGACTCTGTGGTGTAAAAACATGACTAAATAGAGGTAGTGCATGCATGGGGACAGGAAACCTAGCACATTTATAGGTAGGTGTACGTGATAAGCATTATTGATCTGATCATCCCAAATACTAAAGTTTTTCATCTTTGAGCAGGTGAAGTACTGAGGAAAACCTTATTAAGAAGAAAAGTCAAAGTGAAAATTTTATTTCTGCAGGTATTCGGTGCCTTGTGCAGACACAGTTCCTTGTGTAAGAATCAGTGCACAAATTGAAATGTACCTTCCTAACTTCCCTAGATATGCATATTCTTTGGGAGAAAAGACTTCACGGCAGTGTACAGCCATGGGTTAACGGAAACTTTAACAAGGAAAACTATGCGAGGTAATTAGGAAAGGGAGAATTGCTGGGAGGTGGTGAGGAATGGGATTAGGCTGTCAGGGCAGATTAATGCGCCCCAATATTTCACTTCTGGGACCTGGCCGAAAGCGACAAGATGGGTTTTCATTCCCAAGAAATGAGTATATGAGATTATGCTGGGAATGAATAGAAGAAGCCTCCTTGGAGAATACACTACAAAGCTGCTCCGTGCTGATCTTTAATCATCAGGGGCAGCTGTAATAGAGAAGCGGCTGAGAGGGGGACCCTGTCCCTGGAGAGAGCAGGGGAGAGGTGTGAGCGAGCAATTTCAACACACTGTGGCATCGCCGCCCTCTCTACTTATTGACCATTCCCTGCACGCACTCCACTACTTAAAAATTAAGAATAAAATATGAAAATGCAAAGGTTCACTTATCAGAAAGGCTAAGAGTATAAATCAAATTGTGCTCTAACTAAAGTCACACTTTTTATTGTAGAGGCATTTTGCATTTTATATAGTAATTTGACCCTTACTAAATGTCTTCTGTTTCTTTATAGCTTTATATATGAAAAAAGGTAGCATATGCTTTGCCACATAGTAATTGGTGCATTTAAATTCCATCTCCAAATTACCTGAAAGGGTGGAAATAGACTGTGAATATTTTAATAGAAAGGATTGTTTGCTATACTTCTGGATTTCTCCCACAATGCTTAGCACAGGGCCTTGAACATAGGAACCACTCAGTTCCTGAGAATAAAAAAGCAGAAAAGGGTATAGTTTCTTCATAGGGACTTTCTAAACAATGGCATACTGACTGAATAAATTTTACTCCAATCAATAAAAATAAGTTCCTTTACCATGATAAAAAAAAAAAAGCCTCTTTCAGCATTTACTGTCAAAGGAAATCTTAGGTTAGGTAGTACTGGCATTAAATGTCCTAGGTTCAAAAGTAACTCCATTAGGTAACTGCAGGGCTGCTGGTGAGATGTGTACAAGGTTAGTCATCTTGAGGAACCACATAGTATCCTCTGGGAGCAGACTGATGTGATCATCACATGAGGATGCAACAAGAAAGTGAAACCTAGTATCAGTGACTTACTCACTGTTCATCTAATATGTATGGAAGTTATTTAGGGTTATACAAATGCCTTGAGATTTGGGGATCTCAGTTCTCATTTTCGTAAAATTAAGATGTTGAAAAATGTGACTACTAAGGTTTGATATGGTTCTGCTATTTTTATGGCTCCACATCTTGAATTGTCAAAATATATTTTAGTTTTCCAGAGCTCACATATCTGGCAAGACAGCCAATAAATCGGAAGCTCAAAGGTTCAAAATAGATGTCACCAAGTCAGGGAAGAGAGTATGATGTAGCAAGGAAAGAACAGGTTTTGGAATTGGACGGCACAGGTCCAAACTCTGCTCTACCGCAGGCGGCCTCCCTGAGGCTCAGTTCTATAAAATGTGGACAAAAATACCAATAGAAACGTTGGTGAGAGACAGCAGAGAATAAATAAATTATGGTTTTCATTGTGTCTGGGATTGTCAGTTGCAAAAAACAAAAAAATGGAGTAGCACCATCTTCTTTAACCAAACAGAAAGGTTTGGTTAGTGGTACTGGGAATGCTGAGGGAGGTCAAGTGTGACAAGCGTGGCCAAGTCTCCTGGGAACAGGAGCAGCCAAGAGAGGAACCTGGGACCAAGCCTGCTTTTTCTATTTCTCTTGGATTGCACAGTCCTTCCTTTTGACTTCTCTCTGATTATCAGCCTTATTCTTTCCTCTCTGTAAATGGGCCATCTCGTTTTCTTCATCCATCCGGGATAGCGTCAGAATAACTTTCCTAAAATGGCAGCTCCCGTTCTCGTCTATGTGGACCTGCAGCTGGAAGAGTCAGTGTCGTGGTAGTCTGGTTCCACAAACCTGGGAGCTGAGATCTGATTGCTCCCGTTTTATTAGGTGTACACTCTTGGTCCAAGCAGCTGAGGAGTGAACTGGCAAGAACTGCTTCTTCCAGGGTGGCACACAGGCACCGCTGCTTATTGCTATTTAAGTATAACCAGTGCGCATTTCACTCTTAAAAACAACCCACAGGGTGCTCACTCTTGGTTTACAAGCACGTACGTTTATCTCTTCTTTAGGCATAAGTGGTAAAATGGTGAGGGGCTGTAGGGAGAATGATAAAGGGAGATACACTGACAATGGTCTCCCTGAAGTAGAAGAGACAGGAATCCTAAAAAAATAAGTGGATGGATAAGGATTTAAAATAAGGAACTCTCAGACTCTAGAATGAAAGACTGTATGGTTTATAATTCAGAGGGTTCTACTCTTTGGGGTGGCCTCAAAGCTGCGTGTAGAAAGGTTATGTTTTACAATAGCCTATAAAATGTTATACCTATTTAATAAATCAGGAAAATCTATTCAAAATATATATTAAAATAAGATAAAATTGCATTCATTCAATTCAGTAGACATTTACTGTGTGTTCGCTATGTTCTTGGCACTCTTTAGTTGCCGGTACTAATGAAAAGGGAGAGACACCTACAAGCCAACAATTTAAATGGAGTGAGAAGCACGTTTTTGCAAAGGGACAGCCGTGCATTATGCAGGCATAAAAAAAGACAAAGGGAATGCCCCAGTCGGCTTTGTGAAAGAGTATTCTAGCGTGCCCAGAGTGAAGGAGCCTTGAGCTGTTTGTGACAGCGATCCAGGAGAGATGCAAAGAAATCGTCATCGTAAGCAGGGAGAGGAGGAGCTCACTTGAGGGGAGTCCCAGGGAGTCTGAGAGACCTGCAGAGTTTGCTTGGGTCCACTCACTGGAAGGGAGACCCAGAGACAGGGATAAGCATGTAGGAAAGACAGAATGAGATGCCTGTGGGATTTCCAATAGGAGGAGTCCCTCAAGCAGCAGGGACAAGAGCCTGGAAATGAGGTGGAAATTATGATGCAAAGAAATGGATTTAGGGCTTATGGGCCCCAGAAGAAGGGGCAGGAAGAGCAGGAGATGCTGAGAGACATCAGCAGCGCAGGCCAGGCCGCAGGAGAGGCATCAGAGTAGCTGGGAGGAAGGCTATAGAGCCTGATGGTGAAAACCCTTTGTGAGCAAAAAAGAAGAGAGATGCGAAGCAGGGAATGAGAAAATACATCTTGCGACAAGAAGTGTAAAGAAAAGAGGAGGACAGAAAGGTCCAATAGCTTTGAGAGAAGGGCCACTGGTGACATCACAGTGCATAGTTTCTCTGGTAAGAAAGTACAATAAGCCATGTGGAAAGTAGCGAAGGCAACCAGCCCAAACAACACTCCAGGAAGCTTCAACTGGAAGGAATGAAGGAAGTACAATGGAAGCTAGACAGAAGTGTCACAAAGTGGAATTTGCACGATGAGGGAGGACTGTTGACATTAATAGGATGCAGAGCACCAGGGGAAAGGGGCCAGTAGACAGAGAGCTGAGAGAGGGAGATTGATGGCACAAGGTCCCGAGGGAGAGAGCAAGGAAGAGATCCAAAGCGGGGGGGGGGGGACGGGCTGGCCTCCAATGGGAGGGACAGCACTTCTGTTGAGATAGGAAGGGAGGAGGGAAGGATGCGGATGGACAGATAAGTTTGTAGGTGGCAGGGGAGGAAATTGAGAGTGTTCTCGATTGATGGCCTCAATTTTCTCTGTGAAGTGGGAGGCAAGGTGATCTGCTGACAGTGTGGGAGGAGGTGGGCTCCGAAGGAGAACATTTGGCCTCTGTAAATGCCTGCGGGGTGGAGCTGGCTGGGGACACAGAGACTGGTAGGGAGTGCTGAGCCCTCAGCTGAGTTGGAAGAATATATATTTGATGTGTCTCAAACTCTTGCAACTGTGACATTTTCTCCCACAGCCTTTACTAGTCTAGGCAGAGGAGCAAGAAATGGAATTGTTGGACTAAGCGAGAGCTGAGCTTTTGCAGCATGGATGTCACAGAAACTTAAGAATGTTGAGAAAGCATTGGATATTGAGAAGAGAAGGGTAAAGAGGTGGTTGCTATAGGATGCAGGACAGATAGAAGAAGACACAAAACCAAAATTCATTTGCTAGACCAGGAGATGCAAGGGTTAGGGCTCCATGGTCTCAATGGTTACTTTTTTCTCGTTGCTGGGACAAAATACCCAAAGCCCAGAATGAAGGAAGAAAAGGTTTATTTAGCTCACAGTTTGTGGAGCTTTTACCCCACACTCGGCTGGCTCAGAGGCAGAGTGACACATGGCAGAGGGCAAACGTTCATGGTGGCAGAGCGCAGCAAAAACCAGAAGAACAGAAGGGAAGAATGGAGGCAAGCAGCCTCTTTTTCTCCCGTTCATTGTAAACAGCCGACCCCCACCCAGGGGGCGAGCAGCTCTCACACAACCTCCATGTCTTCCTCTTCCACAGGCTCAGGACGCATACAAAGTAAGCACCCGGCTTCTTCGTGCTGAGTCACTCAGCCAAATCTCTAGACTCCCCAAGTTGACACAATGTATCAACCATAACAAACGGGTAGGTGTTTGGGGAACAGAAAGAGGGAAGCTGAGAGAAACCTGTTAGCATGCAGGCTATTGAGATATCAGATAATACAGGCTGATGTTCTGGGCATTTAGCAATCAGTCATCTTAAAGTTAATCTCATCTCCTTATTGAAGCCTTCTGTCATTTTCATACCTTACAATTTTTCTTTCCATTTGCAGACCTCTGGCATCATTTTGTTTGCAGATAGGTAGTAAAAACAATGCTAAAATGGGACCCCCGATATAAAGGGTCCAGAGAGCTGAGATTTGGTTGTATTTCCAGTATCCCTGAGTTCTGTGGCCTTAGCCATGAGGCAATGGCGATCTTGACCAGTACAACTTGCTTGGAGACAGGTTGTTCTATTCATGTGTTATGTGCAGGGCACATAGTGCCTATTGAATAGATCCTTGTATTTATGAAATTGTTTTTATTTATTTATTTATTATGTGTTTTTAGTACCGGGGATTGAACTCAGGACCTTGTGCTTGCCAGGCAGGCTCTGCACCACTGAGCTATATGCCAGCCCCTATGAAATTCTTTCACCTGCTTTCCACCTTTCCATGGGAGTAGGAATGAGAGATGCTAGGCCCCTATATGTGGTTTTACCTCATTCCAGTTCATATACTGCCCAATATCAAAAGAATCTTGGAAGACATATTTAGCTTCATCAAAAATCCAAAACTGCTTTTATTGGGGTGATCTCAAAACCAGATCTGAGAGCAGTGGGCCCCCAAAGCTCGTCATGCCAGGAAGGCAAATACTCTGGGAGGAAAATATAGGCCCTTTCAAACCTGAGCTTTGTTATCTGACTGAGGTCAACAGAGACAGACCAAATCAACAAGCATGACATGAAGGGCAAATTTGCAATTAAAAGAAGAATAGGGAATTATAAAGATGGATGGGCCCCATGACATGCACACCCAAGCCTGCATGGCCTTGGCCTCCAGTGCCAGAAATTAATGCTTTACTCTTTAGCACTCGTCACCTTTGGCTTTGAATGGAAAGGCAAATGCATTAAAATAACAACAATTGGAACACTTACTTAGCTTGGAAGGCATTGTTAGTTCCCCTGTGGTCGAGGTCATGACACAGGCATCCCACAATCACTGCTAAAATTTCCACCTCCGTCAGAATCTCTTGAAACCCAGCAGTCTAGGAAGAAGGGAGAAATGGCAACAGTCACTGGGGGCAGGGAGGATGGCTAAGGTCAGCAGCTCAGCAACCATCAGCCCTGTTTTCGTACCCACATCATTTAAGGAAATGATTAACTGCTACCATCTTGGATGACTGTGAGTTGAGTGGTCAGTTGCACAGCCTAGGGTCCCCACAGTGATGAATTAGCTGGCTGTCACAGTTGGTCCACGCTGCCACACCAGGACAGAGTTCGTATTATTTTGTTCTCTTTTTCAAAGCAGAGCCTGTATATCCAGATCCAGTGAGAGTCTGGCAAGGGCCCAGAGCAAAGTGTGTTTTGCTGTTGTGCATTTTAATGATGAATATCATGTGGGGAATTAGAAGAGACTGTGAATTTTGAATTGAATGCTGTATCCACCAGATGCCACTGAAATGAAAGCAGGCCAGAGAAAATAAAGTCTTTCTATTGAGAGGAATACCTCAGAAGTACGCGAGTAGCTACATGATGACCTTCTAGAAGTTATTCTTTTAAATACTTTAATTCATGTTAGGACAGTGGACTGATGAAATTCTTACAGGTATTAACGTAGTGCCTTGGGTACTAGAATTTGGCAACCGAGGAGGAAGACAGCCTGGAACACCCTTTACTTGGAGTTATTTTTTCTGATCTTGGTAGATTTGCTTTTGAACTCATAAGTGTGGTGTGATTTCACTTTTATATAATTATGGAACCAAAAGAAGCAACAGTTCTTTGGTTCCTGCTGGTCGTTTCATTAGTGTAGAAGAGGAAGTGCACCTCTGGGAGAAAAGGTCTATGCGTTTTCTTGATCCAAGGCCTCATTCTCCCCCTTTACTAAGTCTCCCATTTCATTACTTATTAAAATCTTTATCAGAGGGCAGGAGGAGGATGCAAATTGCTTCACTTTTCATTTTTGTTTTTTTCTCCAAATCTATGCTCGCTGATGGATACATGGAAGACACTTCTCTTAGTGCAGTGAAAACTTTGTTGCGTAGTTGGCTGTGCTTTTATTGCAGAAATAACTGAACAGGATCCTGTGGTGATAGTTTTATCCTTGAAAATTGAGTCGAGTCCTCTGCTACATTTGGAGTTCCAAACCGTTTCATTTGCATAGCAAGTGGAAATGTTAACAAATTGTCTGGGAGTATGAAGCAGTCCTGTTAAATTTTGTGTGTGCCCTTATTTTCAAATTTGGAGTTGGCTGCTGATATTCCTATGTTCAATTTATTTCAGTTAAAATACTACCTGCGATCTTTTTTTTTTTTAAAGTCAAATCATATTAAAAGATTTAGAACCAAAAACCAGGAGTCCTTCATGCTTTCCCTTTCCTGATTGTCAAGGCAACTGCTTCCATTTTTTAAAGCCTAAAATGGTAGAGTCCCATCACGTTTATAGTCTGCACACATTGTTAGCACTTGGCTACACACCAAATACTTGTATAATATAGGTCCTTCTTCTGTACCCGATCATTGTCCTAAGAGCTTTCAGCTATTTAACCTATTGAATTCTTACAATGGTACTATTAGGTAGAGACTTGTATTATTTCCAGTAACAGAGCAGCACCTCCTGTGCCCAAGGGCTCACAGCTCTGTAGAGTAGCAGGAGGCAGAGAGGGACACACTCCCAGCATACTTCTGCCAGAGTCTGAGGAGGTCTGGCAGCAGGTGAGAGTGACCTTCCTGCACTTCCCCCTCCGGGTAAACACCACTTGCTGCTGAGCCAAGGAGCGCACAGTCTCGGTCTCTTTCCTTCCATAAATACTTTCACTTTCTGGAGTTAGGATTCCTCCCAAACATCTAAGTCTCCTCACACCCTACACATCTCTCTCTGTAAAATGTCTCTTAAAATACTTTTAAAGAGGGCCACGAGGGTCACATCTTTACTTTGATCCTCTGTGTCCTGGGGGGAGCTTGACTGAGCTTCCTGACCATCCCTCAGGGCTTCCTCTTTCTTCTCCTGGGGGCGACTTATCTCCTGCATGTCACACCTTTCTCCCTGCTCAGTATCTCTCTTCTTGGCCCCTGGCTTCATAAGAAAGGGTGTTAATTTTTTAACAAGAGATGGGAGCAAGGAAGTTGCTTGTTGGGGGGCTGTGCATAACTGAAAAAGCCCTCTTTATTTTTGTACTTGGTAGCTCATCTGATGATCCTAGGTTGAAACAGTTTCTCTTAAGAATTTTCAAGGACTGCTTATTGATGTTTAGCTTCCTGAGTTGTCTTTGAGAAGAATATACAGTTATACCACTCTTACTCATACTACTTTGAATGCTACTTGATTTTCTTTCATTTAGAATCTTCTCTGGTGATTCATCAATTGAACAAAGGCATACTTTGTTTTGAATTTTTCCCAATTCAATTTGCATAGCAAACCCAATCTTTACTTCTTCAGTCCAATGTTCTTCTAATCTTTTTGTTCTGTTTATTTTTTCTTTAGTATAATTTCTGTGCTATTTCAATGGAACTCCAGTTGGATGAATGTTGGATCTTTTTGTATTAGTTTTCTTGTCTTTCTTTTTTTCCCTTTTCTGATACAGTTGTTTCCTCCTTTTAAGGAGTTTTTAAGTCATAAGCATTTTTTTCTGCTCCTTTTTAAGTAGTGCACTTGTTTTCTCCCACGAATGCATTATCCTTATATTTCTGAAGACATTAATAATATCCTTTGTGTTTTCTGAGTTTTTTCTTTCTCCCTGAATTACCTGTTTCCTCTGAACGACTGTTTTTCAATGTGTTTCCCTTAAATGTCTGGTAATCTTTGGCAGAATATGTGTATTTAAGACTGTGCATATTTATCCTGAAAGTTTACCAAGTAATCAGTAGTTATTATGGTACTATAAGTGTTTTAAACAACGACCATATACTGAAATTTAGATACAGTAGCTGTGGCTAGTGTCTTTAGGTTGGTGGGCCCCACAACAGCTGACCAGGTGGCCAGCTGGGGACACTGTGAGACATCCCCAGATGTCAGTACCTTAACCTACCCTCTCTGGACTCTAATCTATGGCTTAGAGATGTGACCGTGATGGAGAAAAGGGAGATGCGGCTGCCCACCCGGAAGGCTGCAGCCTTTCATGTAATGCTGTTACTTTCCGTGTGCCCCTCACCCTAACTTTCCTTCTGCTGCTGTCCGCAAGTCTGGGGTTCAGTTTCTCTAGCAAGTACTCTGGTTGGTGCACATCGCCCAGCTGGCCCCACTTCTGTGGTGTCTGAGAACTTTGGTCAGTCCTGAGGGGCATTGACTTTGCTGTGTGGCCAGGCTCCTGCCCTCAGCCTGTGGGGCACTTGGGATGGGCCTTGCTAAGTTGTGAACTATCCGTTCTCCATTTTCTCTTGTTTACTGTTATGATTCTACAAAAGAGAAACATATGTGCATTTCAGTTCTTGTCATTATATATGGTGGTAATTTTTGAAAGGAGAAGGAAATGTAAATGTGTTTTTATTATATGTCATCTTTTTTAAAAATTTATTTTTATTTTTTGTCTTTTGAGACAGGGTCTTGCTATGCAGTTCAGGCTGGTCTTGAGCTCACTTTTTAGCCCAGGTTGGTCTTGAACTCACAACGATCCTCCTGCCTCAGCCCCCTAAGTGCTGGGATTACAGGCACGAGCCACCATGGCTGGTTTGTACATCTGTCATCTTAAAACTGTTAAGCTAGCTTTTTTGAATTTGATCTTGCAAATGTTAGGTAAATCCTGAAAGTTTATCAAGTAATCAGTAGTTATTACAGTACAATCAAAATAAATGTTTTAAACAATAAGACTGTGATATATATAAATTTGCCTGTGAAAATACTATTAACTAGAACTAACTGATGAGTCTGAATAGTAAGAATGGGTACATTCCTAAAATACTATAATTTGACTAGAAAATTCCTTATAAGCTAAAACCAAACACCATCTAATAGATTCAAAATCAATACTCCAAGTCACTTTTAAGCCATCAGTATCCATTATATATTAGGATGGGGCTAATTTTGTTGTAATTTTCTGCACATCTTTTTCCCCTGGAAATCTGGCATTTCATTCTTATTTCTATCATAGGCACTTTTGAAGATTTGACAAAAGTTATGTACTCTCTTTCTAAAAACTTTGCTATAATTTTATAGTATTCAAAGACCACAGAACCTATCTCTGTATCCTTGGACTAAAGATTCTCTCAAGCACAGCATCCACTGACACACAAAACATATTTACCTCTCTTGACTGTGATACCTGAGTTACTGAAGCAGCACCTCTGTCTTGACTGTGATTTAAAGCTGCCCAGTAAATGGTTTCTGAGAGTGATCAGGCCTGAAAAGTGTCCCCACTGCCACTCAGTGGCCATCTGCCCCTCCCCCACCCCATCCATCTTCTTCTGGCCCTGTCCATCCAGACCCTGTACTGAGCAACAAAGTCAACTGCCTGCTAAAGAAAATATACCTTCAAAGGAAAACAGAGAGGCAGCAGTGGAATATTTTAATGGATTTATCCCATTTTTGACTCTAGTTCATTATTTTATTTTCAAATAAAATTATGGCTCTTCTTTCACTCAGTAATTATGAGTTTTACTGACCTGTATGTTACTCTACTTGCCTGTAGCTCTTCATGGTTTGTGTCAGAAATGTAAGCAGTGAATACAATATATCTAAGTAGAGAGACAATCAAAGAGTATAGACCTAGTTTCTAGGGCACCATCCCCAGAAAAGTGTGTGACTTCCCTCTAAGCAGGATGGTCCCTCACCAGGCTGAAATGTTTGCTGAGATAGTACTACCCTGAGATGTCACAGCACAGTAACTGGGACTCCAGAGTCCCCGGACCAGTAGGACTGACTCTTAGGGTCTTCTAGAGAATCACTAACCAACACAAAATTTAAGTCAGTTAGGGTGCACCTCAATTTCAAAGCCAAGGCTGTTTAATACTAACCAGTGCAGGAAGGAATATTATCTGAGAAAAGGGACCATCACTTGGATTTTGAGTCCAGACAGGTGCAAAATTAACAGACATAATGTCAACACTAGATGGTGCTACGGGGAATTTGTTCACTTAACAAATGTTATTAAGCACCTGTTATGTTTCAACCAGTTGGTATAGTTGAGCAAAGGGGGTTGGGATAATACTAGCAATAGTTGCTAGGCATGGTGGCACACAGCTGTAATCCCAGCATTTGGGAGGCTGAGGCAGGAGGTTTGCCATGAGTTCAAGGGCAACTTGCGTTACATAGTGGGTTGAAGACCAGCCTGAACTATAGAGTGAAACCCTGACACTCTCTCTCTCTCTCTCTCTCTCTGTGTGTGTGTGTGTGTGTGTGTGTGTGTGTATACTCAATATTTAACATTTCTATAGTGCTTAGTACATGCCAGGCACTTTTCTAAATACTTTGAATTCATTAATCCATTTAAGAACTTTCTGAGGCAGGTACTGTTCTTGTCTTACCACTTTAAAGAGGAGGATACTGGGGGCTGGGGATATAGCTCAGTGGAATAAGCGCTTGCCTAGCAAGCGCAGGGTCCTGAGTTCGATCCCCAGTACCGCAAAAAAACAAAACAACAACAAAAAAAAAAAAATAAAGAGGAGGATACTGCAGCACCAGATTACATGGCTAAAAAGTTACAGAGGTGGGAATAGAACCCAGGCAGCCTGGCTCACAAATATATTCTCATCTACTGTGCTACGCAGCCTCTAACATGAGGTGTATGTGTAGTTGTGCAGCCTGTCAGGGCTCTCAGGGGGAAGGGGTGTTGGCTAGTGGGACTTCAAAGAATCACTTGTTGTGTGCTTTATTCCAGGAAGTATATTGGACTTGAGTAAGAAGAGTTAGGCTGATGTTGCTGAGCTACTGGGCACTTTTACTCCAAACATGGGTCTGGAGCACCAAGATGGACCTTATAGTAACAGTACTTTAAGATGAAGTTAGAGAGAAAAGGATGAGATGCAGTTATACAGTTGTTTGTATAAAATATCGCAATTTAATAAAATGTCTAAAATATAGGACAAAGGCTATCAAGATGTGTATATAATGTATATAACAATGTTATCCATCGCGGACTCAGGGGTGAGTTTTTTTATGTTCAAAATATCTATTTTTTTATTCATTTATATGCCCTATCTGTATATATCTGTAAATTCTGTTTTAAGGTTAAACCTATACCTAACAAGTTGTCCTACCTTGGAGTAAAACAGCGATGTTCCGAGAAGTGTCCACGCTTTTACTCACGGAGCAAACACTGCTTAAGCACTTGCTCTGCTTCAGAAACTAGGAATAAAGCAGTAAAGCACACACACGGAGCAACAGGCCCAGTGCCACAGCGCCCTCCGCTAGTCTTGCGGCAGGCGGGAAGGTAATGGTAGAGATGACAGCCACTCTCGCTTGGCGTCTGGAGAAGGTGCATCAGGGATTGGATGCTTTTGTCTGATGGCAGCCATGACACAGGAATTTGAAAGCGGTGCTAGAAATTCTGCCCTCACATTGCTTTTTAAACCCAAATACTGGGGATGCTGAATGATGATGGATTTCCTGAGGAGTTCATAATGTTCGGTCTGAGATCTGATGGCAAACTGAGAGGAAGGGAATCTAATGAGGTATCGGAAATCCCCAAACTGGACGTTCTTGACTCCGAATGCTCTTCCACAGACCTTGATGTGTAGACACCGTGGAAGAAGCTAAGGGGTGGGGTAAGGTTGAGAGGCATCGGGACTGTTTTTGGAGACCTTTCTCTCATTCTTTTCTCTTGTTTGGATAAGAGGAGCAAAAAGTACTGCTTAGCTCCCCCTTAGGGGTTTGAAAGAAATGTTTCGCAAGGAAGTGCCTCCTTAGAAGCGGCTTGAATTTGGAGGTGACCTCAACTGCAAATGCCACAGACAAAGCTTTCATATCTTGCAAATAAATGGGCCAAATTTCAGTGGTGATGGTATATCTGCATGTCCATCTGTAACACGAGGAGCCTAACGGTAAGACTTAGATCTCCTAGAACGGAAGGCTGGTCCCATGAGCGGGGTGCCTTTAGTTCTGGTCCTACTCCAATCCGGTACGTATCCCAGTCACGGCTAGATCAGGGCGATGAAAAACTGTCAATGCCGGTGTCTGGACTCCACACACATTTGCAGCAAGCAGGGTATGCTTCTTTTGGGGACTGTGTCCTGTGGGCTTTTCAACAGATAACCCGGAGGTCCAGGTTGATGAGTGTCAAGCTATTCCATATGCTGCGGGGCAAGGCTTTTAGGCAGAAGATTTTTCCAAGCTTTAGAATAGAAGTTAGCCTCAGTTGCCTAACAGGAGCACTTAACCATTAATATACACTATTTGATGCCACAATCTACCTTCTTTTAATTTTTAAAAAAGAAAAACTTGTTTTTGCTACTCAGAAGTAGTGTGTGTTGAAATCACAAGGTGGGGAGGGAAGAGCAGGTGTCAACCACAATCCTCTATGGAGGGGGAAAGAGGCAACTGCATAAATTACAGCATCTACATTGAGTGGCCACAGCCCCGTGGTGTTTACAGGGATGTTTGCACGCCAATATTTGGGTCTGCTGAGCTGCAGAAGAGGTATTTCAACCCTCTTTTGAGGTTCAAAGACCAGAACTTTTCCAGCTGTTAAGGGACAGCCAGCCAGCACCAATCAACTTACACATCTACTATTCCAGGGTCTGCAATGCAATTGTAGTTTGTCTAATTATCCCTAAAAGTGGGATAGTTGTGATCCAACTTGCTTCTCTTTATTCTCAAAATGTATGTTGATTTGGCCTCAATAAAATATTGGTTTTTCTACAGTGGTCCTTTCCTTACCAAGCTTACAGGCATTGGGAAGACTTTATAGTCAAATGCTTCTCTTTTGTAACTAGAAGCTTCTGAAGGGATTTGCTCTCACACTGTCAGACCTAAGCCATATTCGAGGTGTATAATAATATAATTTCAAGTAATGTTGCAAATGCTTATCCATTAAATTTCAGAGAGGCAAGAGAGCAAAACATAGAGATACGTCTGCTACAACTACCCAGGTTGATACATAAAAGAAAACTATTAGGTGGATCTTATATAATTATAGTTGCTTTCAACCCCAAGATTTAACTTTTAACCTACTTATGAGCAGAATTTTAAAATGTCTTTATTTGAAAGTGAAAAACAAACAAAAATAGAAGACAGTAATGAATGCCGTGTGTTTATTGGCTAACCAACAGGTGTCCACAGTTTGCCCATTTTACTTCCTCTGTCTCTTCACATACTGTGTTTTGTTTGATTCGTTCGGTGGACTGTTTGAAAGCAAACCTCTGGCATCTGTCAACATTCTATTTCATTCTCAAGAGGGCATGATGTGGTCAAAGAAAAATTGGTCACTATATCTCTGTTCTTATATTTTGGTAAGCTATGTACAAAGATATACAAATTATGTCAGAAAAATTGTCAGACTGCATCCCTGAATCAGACTTAAGAATTATGTTTAAAAGTGAAATCAGCTTCTTCCTCGGGGAAACACCAAATGGCGGATGACGCCGGTGCAGCGGGAGGGCCCGGAGGCCCCGGGGGCCCAGGCATGGGAGGCCGCGGCGGCTTCCGCGGAGGCTTCTGCAGTGGTCTTAGAGGCCGCGGGCACGGGCGAGGCAGGGGCCGGGCCGAGGCCGCAGGGCTCGCGGCGGTAAGGCCGAGGACAAGGAGTGGATTCCTGTCACCAAGCTGGGCCGGCTGGTCAAGGACATGAAGATAAAGTCTCTTGAGGAAATTTATCTCTTTTCCTTACCTATTAAGGAGTCTGAGATTATTGACTTTTTCCTGGGCACATCCCTCAAGGATGAAGTTCTAAAGATCATGCCTGTGCAGAAGCA